>JBBPDC010076802.1:0-10448 GCA_037974485.1 Hemigrammopetersius urotaenia
CACACACACACACACACACACACACACACACACACACACACACACACACACACACACACACACACACTCATAGTGAGGTAGATGATGCTATAAGGACAGGAAGGCCTTTGGGACTGTTTAAGCCCTTTAATTACTATTTCTTCACCTGCAGATTTCATCTAAAGTGAATTTATCTTTTGACTCATCGGTTCTAAACTCCTCACTGCTGTTGAGACATTTTGCTGCCGTGGTTTGAAGCGGCATACGTTTTCAGTTCTGCTTCCGCTTGGCGGTACGTTTGGAGGAAATTCCTTGTTCCCTGTGTTAGTTCCCTCTAAGCAAACTAAAATCTCCCTTTCCGATTCACGTCAGCAGGGTCACCTTTAAAAATATCCCCTAGTTGCCAACTATTTATTTATTTATTTATTTATTTATTCATCCATTTATTAGTTTGTTTGTTAATTATCATAGCCTTTATTTGTTACTATTATTCCCTCTTTCCCTGTTTCCCAATTTTTCTTCTACCTCAGTATTTGCATTTTTTGCACACTTTAATGATCCTGTTAATGCTGAATGCAGTATGTATAATAATAATGTATACACTCACACTAGAGCTGTTTCTGCTCCTGTTACTGAACTGGATGTTGTTTGTCCTGGATGAATGTCGTGGTTCTGGGAGAATCTTGTGGTCATGAAGGAACGTTGTCGTCCTGGATCAACATTTTTCAAGGTTCATGGTTACTTTGTAATCAGCAGCTGTGAAGATGTACACAGTAAGATGACACAACATTTCTCCGTAGACTACTGTGCAACATATAACAGCATACAACATTCAACAAGTTAGAACATACAGGACAACAGACAGACAATACATAGACAGCAAGTGTGGACATTACCTAAACCTTCTGATGTGTATTGCACTATAGGTATGATTACTGCAGTCTACGGAACACTGCGATAAATAAACAATAAATACTCAGTGTAGCAGCATAACAGTAATGTGAGTGGGAAACTTAGTTTTCCAGAAATTAAAATATTGCACGATATATACATGTTATTGCACATGAGCATATGTTGCACTGGAATCACATTCTTATTGCACAGTTAGCAGCACAGAAAAAATAAATATAGAACTGTAACAGTGACTGGTTGCCTGTACTGGCAGTAAACAGGGTAACAGTAGAATGCACTGTATAAAACAAAGTATAGACATTTTAAGCAGCAGGTATAGCATAAAGTGAGGTAGGTGATAGTGTAAACTAAGGTAGTTTATAGCATGAAGCAAAGTAGTAAATGTGCTGATCAACCAGGAACTGGACATTTCTGTGTGTTTGTGTGCGTTCAGGGCCCTGATGGCCTGTGGTATGAAGCAGCCGTGCAGAACCAGAACAGAAGGTTCGATACTGGCTCTGTTAATGCAGTAGGTTTGGAAAATGTCCTGTGGGGGGGGGGGGCTGGGGCCCACCTCAGCCGCACTCACCTCAACCATCACACAACGGTGCTGGATGTGTTGGTGCCAATAGGGAGTGAGGCCTTTCAGTCAGAAAGTCTAAAATCCAGTTCACCAGGGGGGGGGGGGGGGAGAGGGGTGTTGAGGCCCAGCCTGCTCAGCTTGGTGGAAAGTCTCTGGAAGAGCGTTGTGGTCCTTCAGGAATGTTGTGAATGTTGTTGTCCTGGAGGAACCTTGCTGTCATGGAGGAACCTTGTGCTCCTAAAGGAATATTGTGGTCCTAGAGGAACATTGAGATCCTGGAGCAATGTTGTTGTTCTGGAAGAACCTTGTGGTCCTGGAGGAACCTTGTGGTCCTGGAGGAACATCGAAATCCTGGATGAATGTTGTGGTCCTGGAGTATCATTGTAGTCATTGAGTAACATTATGGTCCTGGAGAACCTGACTTGACCCCCACATCTTCACGTCCTTTAGTTTCTTGGACCTGAACTCTCATGTCCTTCAATCTGGATCAAGGCTTGGAGCTGAACTTGAGTTCTCTCCAGCAAACACAGGAACTGCAAAAGTTCCTTTTCCCCTTAGAGCCAAAGAGAGGGCTCACATAGCTCACGTACGCCTTGCACTCGGTGAAGCTGTGCAGGAAAAACAATAGGACTCTGCGTCACCGATGGAGCTGCACTTCCTTCACTGCTGGAGTCAACCAAGGGGTAGATCACCTGGTTTACTTTCTAGAAATGTTTAGGAAGCAGTTGCCCATTAAATTCTCCCCACTTACTCCCCAACTGCCTGTTTATTATTTTATCATTGCTGAGTGTTCAGCCTCAAACAGAAAAGTCAAAAAGCAAAGGGTGATTGGGGCGTCTGCCCTGCGATCAGGTTCAGGACATACACAGAGAGCTTACACACTCAGCAGTGCTGGAAATGATCCACCGCCCAAATAACACCTGCTTATTAGTAGTCCTGTTGTCCTGTTAGGGTCCAGACCATTAAGGAAAAGGGGAAAAGGGGGTAAAAGATGGACCACAGTCCATTGTGGCCACTGAAAACCTGATGAAGTGGCTTAGTGGTGTAAATTCATTTCCAATGAATCAGTCAAAGTTACATCACTTCATATTTAAAATAGCTTTATTTATTTGTTAGCACAGATATATATATATAAATAAAACACAACTTTACAAATATGTTTAAAAGAAATACATTGTTAAACTGTATAAATAGCAGAACACTTAAAACATCCTTTACAATTCAGTCTAATAAAACCAGACATTTGTAAACCATAAGTAAAATTACTTTACTAGAAAGAAGTCTAGAAATCTCTAACTGAGATGTGTCCAAACATGACAGGAGCCTCCAGATGAAAAACTGTACTTAGTACATACTTCCTGGAGAACTAGTGTTCTATACCCATTCTGATCCTCAGACTTCCCTCTCGTCTCGGAGTGAGAAGACCTTTTGGCGGCTGGTGTCCTTTTCCTGACACATGTCCACCTGCTTGTACTCTTCCTTGGATGTGCTGATGAACCAGCCGGGGTACTTCACCGATTCAAAGGTGTTGATGGAGTCACCTGTGACGTTCTGGAGGAAGAGGAACCGTTCCATGTCGCTGTTCTTGTAGATGGTCTTCAGCGTCTCCTTGTCCTTCACCTCCTAGAAGAGAAAGAGTTGAGGCCTGAGTTCATGTGGAATGCAGTGTGTGAGAAACGAGCTGGGCTGTGTGGACTCAGTGAGGAGGTCTGGTCTGATGGTGGGGTGAACGTACCTCCAGGGTGAGATGAAAAGTTCCAGAATCCTCTGTACATGCCAGGTACAGGTTGCTCTGAGCGATCCCCAAACACACCGGCTGGCCTTTGGCAGCTGGGCCCTCTGGAGTGGTGTAGGCCGACAGGTTGATGGACACTGTGGGAAACAATTCTTTATAGACAATCCATTGACTTCACCAAAGAGTGGACAGAGAAAGAGAATAGCAAAGAGTGAAGCACAATCTGGATCATCAGATTGTAGGAAAATCAGATAAAGATCAAGACTAAGCCCAGACTAAAAGGATGTAAGATAAAACTGGAGGAAATGACAGAAGAAAGGAAGTAGAATCTGCAAGAAAAGCAGAAACCAAATATACAGAGATGCTAATGACGCACAAAAAACCCCAAAACTGAGATCAGACCACTGATTGAGACTCACCACGCTGGCTGATGTTGCCACCTTTCAGTGTGATGGCCAGGAGGATGGGAGCACCTCGGCTCCTCACCAGGTTCTTCTTCAAGTCATCACACACGGAGCACTGAATGACCTTGTCCTGCTTGTTGTAAGTGCTGGAAGACTCGTGGTTGACCCACAAGACCACACTCTCTGTGTGAGAAAGTTCAAATTCAAGTTATTCTATATGCTATTCTATTATATAAATAATGTGCTCAGTCAAACAAAAGTCAAACAAAATTGAAAGTGCAATAGACGTGCATAGGTTTAAAAGAAGGTGGAGGAGAACATTTCTGGTTTTACTCCATTTCACCCTGTTTAGTTTTGGTTCTTTTCACCACTAACTAACCAGCTCCTGCAGATCTAAGAGACCTACCAGGATAAGAGATGTATTTAGGACCCAAACTACAATGATTGCCTTCTCCCCAGTGAGCAATGCTTTGAAATCAGTTCTGTACTCAACTGGTTAGTACTACTACTTTGGCTTTTCTGGTTAGTACTACTACTTTGGCTTTTCTGGTTAGTACTACTACTTTGGCTTTTCTGGTTAGTACTACTACTTTGGCTTTTCTGGTTAGTACTACTACTTTGGACCCAGGATGTTTAGCCTGACCTGCTGTTCAGAATGAATGTGGATTGTAATAGAAAGTAGAGAGACAGAGGATTAGTGCACCTTCAACAACATTCTCCATGATGATGTTTAAGAGCTCAAGATCGGTGAACTCCATGGACTGGACTTTCTGGGGTTGCTTGAACTTCTGCAGCCTCTGAATGGCAACGACGTTTTTTGCAACTTGTCTCATGCTGCGAGGATGTTTAAATATCTGAACTGGGATATTGTGAAGATCACACCTCTGGAAAGAAACACAGGCCACAGTCAGAGAGCTGACAGGACAAGAAAGAGTTAAGTACAACCATGAGGCAAAGCATCTCCAGAACAGATGTTTCTCTCACCATGTCCAAAGGGTCAGAGCAGTCCGGTTCATCAAAACCCAGGTGGTCGAACTCAAAGTGGATCTCATTCTCGTAGAAGCTAGAAACGAGAGAATTCAGTTTTAGCACACACACACCTTCAGCACAGGGTTCTTTTACTTAAGGAATATCAGGAAAAACTTCAACACTCACCTCTCCAACAACAACAGGTCCTTTCCTTCCATTTCTGGAGAAAATGGAAAAAGTTTAGTTCCAGTCTCTTACAGAAATGAAATGAAATTTATTTCTGTCTAAAATAAATTCTTTACAGAATGTTTTCTATGTACAATCAATGTTTTAAAAAATAAATATAAGTGATCAGAGGTACAGTCTGGTCGATACGTACCGGTAGAGTGCGTTGGCTGGTTGAAGATTGAGGAGTGTGTGTGTGTGTGTAGTCCTGAAGCTACTCGTTGTTCTGCTCATTCAGCTCTGCTGTGGTTTTTTAAAGGCGTACTTTGAGGAACTCGGGTAGGTTTACATCAACAATGAGACTCCACCCTTGGGAAACTCCAAGCATCCTCCAGTCCTGTACAACAGCATAAAAATCAATAAATCTATCAATTAATCAAATCAATCCATCTCTATATTACAGACTCACAGTCCAGATGAAAAAAAAAGACCAATGACCATGTCCCTCTCTGTGCTCTGTGGGGGGAGTATGGGGTTCGGGGCCCGGTATTGAGGGCCATTTGGTCCCTGTATGAACGGAGCAGGAGTCTGGTTCGCATTCCCGGCAATAAATCAAACATGTTCATCACCGTTCCTGTTCCTAATATTCATGAACCAGAGGGCAGAAGGTGTCGGGTTGGGGTGCCTCAGGATTGCATCACTGCTTTTTACGGTTTTGGCATCATCAATCAGGGGCCTCCAGCATGCATTGGGGCGGTTTGCAGACGAGTGTGAAGCGACTGGCATGAGAATTAGTACCTCTAAGTCTGAGGTCATGGTACTCAGCCAGAAACTGGTGGATTGCCACTTCAGATCAGGGAGGAGTTTCTGCCCCAAGGGGAGGAGTTTAAGTATCCCGGGTCTTGTGCACGAGTGAGGGTTGAGGGGATCAAGAGGTGGGCAGACGGATTGGCTGCAGTTTTGCGGAAGATTAACCATTCTGTTCTGGTAAAAAAAAAAAAAGGCAAAGCTCTCCATTTACTGGTCCATCTACATCCCCATCCTCACCTTTGGTCACGAACTTTGGTTAGTGACCGAAAGAACGAAAGCAGCCAAAAGTAGTTTCTCAGCAGGGTGCCCAGGCTCTCCCTTCTGAAACTCGAACATTCGGGAGGGACTGCTCCTCCATGTTGAAAGGAGTCAGATGAGGATGTTCAGGCACCTTGTGAGGATGCCCCCTGGATGCCTCCTGTTGGTAGTTTTGCAGGTATACCACACCAGGAGGAGGCCCAAGGGCAGACCAAGGACATGCTGGAGGGATTATATTTCCTGGCTGGCCTGGGAATGCCTCGATGTTCCACCGGAAGAGCTGGCGGAGGTAGCTAGAGAGAAGGAGGTCTGGGCATGTCTGCTGGGGTTGCTGCCCCATGACCTGGACCCGGACAAGTGGCAGAATGGATGTATGGAAGGAAAATAATAATCATTAATCCAATATCGAGTGTCAGGTTTTAAAACAAGCAGTTGATTCGTAATTCACATTTAGTTCAAAAGACTGATAGTAAATGCTTTTGTTCATTAATGCTGACCTCTGTCCGAACCAGATTTACAAAATAATAATGTTTATTTCCCTAAAGGAAGCAGCAATGTCATGAATGTGTGAATATTAATGTGAGGTTGATATGAATAATATGATGTGTCACTGATCAGTGTGACTGATCAGTCACTGTGCTCTGCTCAGTTTCATCATTTCCTACCAAACTTTCCAGCAGTGAAAGTTTTGAATTCTGCACCACCCTGGAGTTTCAGGACTTTTTTAAAACTTTCACGCATTCCTTAAGTGCGCGTGTGTGTGTGTGTGTGTGTGTGTGTGTGTGTGTGTGTGTGTGTGTGTGCGTGTGTGTGTATGCGTGTATGTATTACACAAAACTTTAATTTTAACCACAAACTCAACAAAAAAATAACATAGTTATTATAACACACAAATAATACCAAAATATATTTACAGACAAAGATAGCCCAAGAACAATCAAGGATGTACAAAAAAATAAAAAAAATAACACAATTACAGCAGGCACTTCCAATGTGTTTCCAAAGATAAAAGTGTTTAAATAAGGGCATAGTCTTAATAGCCCTAGAATTGATTGATAAACTAACCAGTTCTACAAAACGTATTGATTCACTTTGTTTAGACTTGCTAAACCTTCACTTGTGATTGTAGAATTTAGAAAGTAAGAATTTAAGGGTAATGAAGAAAATACTTTTCTTTCAATTTTCTTGCAAATACTACAAAAAAGTACCTTACAGGTAAAGGTGCTTCACAAAAATATAGGTACTACTAGTGTAATTAAGAGATTTATTAATTAAGTATACTACAATCATTTTTCCCAGTTCTGAAGGTTAAAGGTTCGACAATAGTGTGGCTTCAGTTTAACGACAGAGACAGAATTCAATCAAATTGCATTCATCAACAAAGACCAGAAATGCCTTCAGAGTAAAACAGGAGAATCAAAAGCTCATCTGTGCATTTCTATGGGATATAGAACTTACTATTAACACAGGATTAGTCCACCGACTAGAAAAGGACTTGGAAATGACCACGGAATTTGTCTGGCAGCACTGTGGTGTGGTGTGTTCACGCAACTTAAGGGGCCACTTAACTTAACAGAGCATATTAAAACATAAAAGAAGGGAGAGAAAAAAGAGAATGATATGTGACGCTTATATGAAAGCAAACCTGAGCAGATCTGATCTGAGAGTATTTCTGAGATTACTTTGTAAAGCTGGCTGACCTACTCAGACAAACAGTGAATAATACAAAGGCTAAACTAACTAGAAACTCAAGTTTGCTGAGCGGTGATGTTCCGGCATGGCGAATGAGCGCTCTACAGCTGGCAGTTTGTGACTTCAAGTGCGATCCTTGAAGTTAATGGCACATCCCAGGGGTCATACCATGGGAAGGAGGCACGGGCATGGGTTTCCATTTTTTTCCCCCTTTTTTAAGCTTTTATTTTCACCTAACAACAAATCCAAAAAGTCACGATGGACAAAATACGATCCAAAACTCAAGCACAACCCAGTGAAGTGTGTCAGTGGACTGACATCCAAACAGAGACTTAAATACAAAAACAACACAACGCTATACCAATAAAAGCATGTAATCACTTAACGTAGGATCACTTTCAGCTGTAAATAAAAATAAGACATTAGAAACAGTAAACCTCGACTTATTTCACATTAAACGTTCAACATACATCTAACAATGGCGGCCTCCAGTGAGGAGGTATATTCTCTGGTACGAATGACGAATGGTGATTTTTCAGGCACGGTTTGAATCTGAATCAGAAAACTTTATTGATCTCGGAGGAAACTGCTTATGTTGCGACTGCACAGTTACACAGACAGAGACACAAAGACAAGAACAATATAACAATATTACTATTAACACAAATAGTGTCTAGGAGTCTGTTACTGTACGTAAAAGAGATGAGTAGTATATAAATAATATTGACACCCTGTGAGCTTTCATTGTTAAATAAAAAAAATTGCTACAACAAAAAAATATTGTAGCAGTGTTACAATATTGATTAGTATATTGATAACTGATCAGGTGTGTTTAAGCAGAGAAAACAGTAAACTGTGCAGGACAGAGGCACAGGACCGACTTGGGAGCCACTGTCTTAGAGGCAAGATTCACTGATTTGTTTCACTGAAGTATTGTGATTCATCATCTTTATTTGATGGTTAATTTCTATTCCATGTATCTCAGGAAAAACGACCACAGTACCAACCCACAGAACCTAAAGGGTCACTGAACTGTTTGATGAGTATGAAAGTTATGACGTAACTAATTTCACAAAATCTGTGCTAATATTTGTCCTAAAGCCCATTATGCCAGATCAGATGCCCGTGGTTTTGCAACTTGCTAACGTTAGCATTAAAATATAAGCAAAACTGTAATAAATGCACTGGTAATTAATACTGACATCAATTGCTGTTCATTAGCAGTGTCTTGGAGAAGCGAGTGGACATCTGTGTGGCAGTCTCTCCATTCGACTTGTCAGAGTTCTCGTTCTACTCATGTCTTCAGAATCAGAAAACTAATTGATCCTGGAGGAAATATTGTTATGTAATGACTGCCACAACACACAGAGACACACAGACCATATAATATGTGTCTAAATAAAATATAAATAAACAATCTGTTGTCTAAGTGTTCCGGTGTCACACACGTCTGTGTGTTTGATTGGGAAAGCCTTCTAAAATACTGTAAACAAAGCAGCTTTGAGCCGCTAATTGGAGGAAGTTCGCCCGTAAGTAGTGTGACTGCACTCAAGTGAGCAGAGCTAATCTAAAGGCTATCCCTAACAGACCCACTCTCTCATTTTCCCTGCTGGCAAACACACACACTCTCTGGATGACAAAATGGACTACTTAAGGTTCAGACACTACAGAGAAGGATGTGAAAGACTGCTGTGCTTTAATTTTTTACTGAAACCAGGCAGCATGATGGCATCCCGGACTTGACTGTGCTGCCAGCTCGCTGCTCCCTGTACCGCACAGACCAAGACGATGCAAAGAGCAGTAAGAAGTGTGGAGTGGTGTGTGCATTTATACAAACAACGAGTGGTTAACAAACATCATGGTAGTCTGCACAGACACTGTTCCACTATGGTGGAGTTTATGACAATAAAGTAGACTTGAACCTTGATTACTGTTCATTCATTTATTTCTTTGCCAACATCAGCATTTAAATACAAAATAAATAAATACATAGAACACATTTATTATGAATAATTAATTATGTAAATTATGTTTTGGAATAAATAATATCAATTGTAAATACTTAGCATTGGGGACATTTTCCAGATTAGTATATTTACATAGAAGACAAGGGAATCTCTAACTGAGATGTGTCCAAACATGACAGGAGCCTCCAGATGAAAAACTGTACTTAGTACATACTTCCTGGAGAACTAGTGTTCTAAACCCAGTCTGATCCTCAGACTACCCTCTGGTCTTGGAGTGAGAAGACCTTTTGGCGGCTGGTGTCCTCTACGCGACACATGTCCACCTGCTTGTACTCGTCCTTGGATGTGCTGATGAACCAGCCGGGGTACTTCACCGATTCAAAGGTGTTGATGGAGTCTCCTGAGATTTTCCGGAGGAAGAGGAACCGTTCCATGTCGTTGCTCTTGTGGATGGTCTTCAGCGTCTCCTTGTCCTTCACCTCCTAGAAGAGAAAGGATTGAGGACTGAGTTCATGTGGAATGCAGTGTGTGAGAAACGAGCTGGGCTGTGTGGACTCAGTGAGGAGGTCTGGTCTGATGGTGGGGTGAACGTACCTCCAGGGTGAGATGAAAAGTTCCAGAATCCTCTGTACATGCCAGGTACAGGTTGCTCTGAGCGATCCCCAAACACACCGGCTGGCCTTTGGCAGCTGGGCCCTCTGGAGTGGTGTAGGCCGACAGGTTGATGGACACTGTGGGAAACAATTCTTTATAGACAATCCATTGACTTCACCAAAGAGTGGACAGAGAAAGAGAAGAGCAAAGAGTGAAGTGTAATCTGGATCATCAGATTGTAGGAAAATCAGATAAAGGGACAGTTTCCCAGACTCAGATCAAGCCTAAGCCCAGACTAAAAGGACATAAGATAAAACTGGTGGGAATGACAGAAGAAAAGAAGTAGAATCTGCAAGAAAATATCCAGAGATGCTAATGACACACGAAGGGCAAAAAACCCA
>JBBPDC010076813.1:0-10448 GCA_037974485.1 Hemigrammopetersius urotaenia
TCCTCTCTGGGACTCAGAATCCGTCTCCTTCCCGAGCGGTATGACGGTTGTACATTCCCATGTTTTTTATACTTGCGCATAATTGCCTGAACAGATCAACGTGGAGCCATACTTGTGGAGGTCCACAATTCTTTTCCTGATGTCTTGGTTGATTTCTCTTGATTTTCCCAAGATGTCAAAGAAAGAGGCTCTGTGTTTGAGGTGTGCCTTTGCATGCATCCTCAGGTGTGCCACCAATTAACTCAAATGGAATCGAGTAACCTATCAGAAGCTTCTTAAGCTCAGAATGGAATCATATGGAGTTCTCTTTTTGTTTAAAGACACAATAAAATGAGTGTATGTGTACTTCTGACTTTGATGAAAGTGATAATAAAATACATAAAAATTCTCTCTCTCTTTATTCTGACATTTAACAAAAATATGTTAATATTTATTGACCTAAAACAGAAAAGGTTTACTCTCGTTTAATGTTTGACAGTAAAGAAAAAATAGTTTTTGTGTTGTTTTCAGGTGTGTATGTAAATATCTGGTTTCAACTGTATGTGGAATGGGACAGTGTGTCTTTAGTATCTCTGTTAGAGTAAAGCAAATGGATTGGAACGTCTCTAAAACATCCAGTGCTATGTGATGGATTTGCCTAATGACCATTAGAACCACAATTTCACACTGTGTGCTGTGTTCACGTATGTCAGAATGGTCACATTCCTCTTTAGATACTTGATCAGATTGAGGTCTGTGCATTTTGGAGGCCAAGTCGACTCCTCGTCATGTTACTCAAGCCATTCCTGAACAATGTTTGCAGTGTTGATGCTGGAAGAAGCCACTAACAGGGAATAGAGTTGCCATGAAGGGGTGAACTTGGTCCACAACAAAGTTTAGGTAGCCACGTGAATCCTGGACACAGGGTTTTCCCCTCTTGTCCAGGAAACAGCACACATAGCCCAGGCCACTCACATGATGGAAAAGGGTGTGACTTCTCAGACCAGGCCACCTTCTTCCATGGTCCAGTTCTGATGCCCATGTGCCCATTCTAGCCATTTTCAGCGGTGGACAGGCATCAGCATGGGTACTCTGACCAGTCTGTGGCTACACAGCCCTATTCACAGCAAGCTGGGATGCACACCTTTCCATGATAACTTTTCCAGCTATTTGTGCTGCTGTAACTCTTTTCTGTACAGTAGCTGTTTCGTGCTGATCGGTGTTCATGAGTACTTAGTTGTACTCTGTTTTGCACTTGTTTTAAATGACATTTAAAACAACATAGATGTCTAGGACACGGATGTCTAACATAGATGTCTAGGACACGGATGTCTAACATAGATGTCTAGGAGCATCCTGTCTTTTTGACTTGTGTTGGAATCATAATCCAGTAGTAAATTAGCAGTGACTGTTGCTGGGGAAATGTGTTCCGGTGTCCCAAAAAAAAGAGAAGCTTACAAATAGCTTATATTACTAAAGTCAGGTTTATAACCAACATACTACTGTTTATTCCTTTACAGTGGTGGCCTTTGACATCCTGTCTGATGACTACTCGAAGGTAAAATGGAATATTTTGCTGTTGTTTTTACAACATATGAAACATATGTAAACTGAAAGTGATCGTCCTCATGTTTGTGTTTCGGTTTGTGTATAGCTGGTGTTTTTGCACATCGACCGTTATGTGGAGTTCCATTCTCAGCATGGGCACTACTACAAGACACGCATCCCGAAGTTTGGACGAGCTTTCTCCTACCACTACCCATCCTGTGATCTGTACTTTGTCGGGGCCAGGTAAGAGACTGGACACAGTTCTTACTCATGTCACTAAAAGGCAGTCGATTGCACTGTAAGCTCTGAAGTTAGGGTCTTCTTTTCTACACCGGGAACTCCAGAACAGTAGATAAACTAAACAATAATAAAAAACTATTGTTGGTCCACGATTGTAATTGTAGTGGTTGATTACATTTATTTTTGTGTCCTATTTTGAACTCATGCATGCCCTGAAGCATTTATAGTATCTTCAGACCCCTAAGAGGCCTCTGCTGGCCTTTCTTTGTTCCCTGTAATAGCAGCTGTTAAAAATGACGGATGAATTACACTGCATTAAAATACAAAATATATTTACTTTTTAATCAAGACACTTCAGTCACAAATACTGGAGCTGCATGGACAAAATATCAGTATTACGATTTTACTGCAATATATTGAAGGACCCATGTGGTCACTTTTCTGGTCCATGTTCCATGGTCTGATAGAAGTCTCGTGCAGGACTTTAATCTAATTTCTATTAATTTTGTCTTTTATCTGACATTTACAATTTTTATTTATAGTTTATCTGACACGTCCTCACATGATATGACCTCTTGTGTAAGTTTTGTTCCACTTCTTTGCCTTTTCCCAGCTCCGAGATCTACAGGCTGAACCTCGAGCAGGGCAGGTTCCTCAACTCTCTGCAGACAGATGCAACGTAAGTACTCGGCCTGTAGAGGGCGCAATAGTAGCAGCACCGTGACGTTACTCCTGTTCTGCGTTGTGTGCTAGTTGGAATGAGACACGTTCATGTGGTTATGGGCCTAAAACAATGTTGTTTTTTTTATCTAATTACAAACAGATGCATTAAACTGAGATATATCTCATATTTGTCTTAATGAACTTTTCTGTCAACAGAGAGATCAATGTCTGTGACATCAACCCTGTTCATCACTTATTTGCTGTGGGAACTTTGGAGGTGAGTATTGTGTCTGGTAGGGTTCTACTAAAGTATTATTACTTTGTTTTTTATGTACTATATTGATCCATGAGGAATCTGTTTATTAAGTCATTTGCATTTGGGGCAGCTGGTGGCCTAGTGGTTGGGGATTTACCCCTGAAATCCGAAGGTTGTCTGTTTGAATCCCAGTACTGCTAGTCACACTACAAAGGCGTCCTTGAGCAAGGTGCTGTCCCCTGGCGCCCTTTGTTGGTGGCAGCCCCCAGCTTCACTTAAATACAAAGAAATAATTTCACACTGTGTGGTGTGTTCACAAATGACTATAAGGGGCCACTTTACTTTGCTTTACCCTATTTAGCCCGTTCACCTGAGTGAAGCACCTGGGGAACAGAGTGTGGGGATGGCACCTTGCTTAAAATTACCCCAGTGGTGCCACTAGCAGTCCTGGGATTTGGTCCACAACCTTCTGATTGCAGTGGCAACTCCCTAACCACCAGACCACCAGCTGCTCTATTGGGCAGGAAAACACAAACTGCTTGAGAAGCTGGCCTCAGCACACTTTGAGCTCAGGAGGGTCTTGATAATTACCTGATATACTGGATCACTCTAGTGGGTCAGAGTGTACTGATATTGTGCATTATGTGACTGTTGAATGTTTTTGTTAAGCAATGTGCTTTATTAGCTCTTTTCTTAAACGCAAAACCAAGTTTGTGTTCCTTCGCCAATTTACAGTGTTCCATACTTATGAGTGAACTAACAAACAGAAGTCTCATTCAGGACTTTTTATATCATAGAGTATGATATAAAGTTAATTGCTATGGTTTTATGGTTTTACATAAGTCTGAGCAAATACTAGCTCAGTTCCCAGTTCTCTGGATTTCAGTTCTAGTACTGGGGTCCTACAGAAGTGCAGGTTTATCCTTTCACATCACAACACACTTGATTGGGCTCAGGAGGGCCCTGATAATTACCTGACGATCTGGATGACCGTGTCGGGTCAGAATGCACTGATGTGTTGGGCAGTGGGTGCTCAGGGTTAGACTGAGAGTGCATCTTTGTTGTGTTGCTGTGTGCAGGGGAAGGTGGAGTGCTGGGACCCTCGTGTGCGCAGTCGAGTGGCGGCTCTGGACTGTGCTCTCAGCAGCGTGACTGAGGGAACAGAGTAAGCTGTGTTCTCACGTCCTTAACTCACCTCTGCACTCTGCTCTCACATGCTCTAGACTACTCAAATGGTTCTGTTTAAGAAACACTGTGCACTGTGGGATTCATTACGTTAGAAAATAAGTTTGTTTAGGAATCTAGCCGCTGCTATCTTGATTCAGATTAGAATATGCTCAAAGCGCCTTTAAGTACTTCAGCATTGCATTTCTTATTAAACAGTAAAATGCATGATATATATCAGTCACTGCTTGCTAATAAAGGCTTGTGGAGGCTTTGAAGTTCAAGTTGGACCCAAGTCCACCCTGCAGTGGATGATATTACACACTCTTTCTGTTGTATAGCTTCTTTAGGTGAGTTTTTTTCCATATTAATGTTACTGAACATACTAACTTAAGCTAAAAAGAAAAAGTTTAAATAATGTTATACAGTAGATAAAGATGGTATGTACAGTATATCAGTGTGTTCCTTGTGGAAGCCCAGTATTGCTTATTGTTTCATCAGAAACACTGGCTGGAGGAGCCGAGGAGAAATCCGGAACCGAACCTGTGTCCTTCTCACCAGCTTACAAAATATCAACTTTTACAAACAAAACTAATCTAGAGACTTTTTACTGCTTTCTTGTTTGTTTGCATCTATTTGAATGTTAACTTTGGCAGCGGAAAGACACTCTATCACACACAGAGAAAAATGCCTTTAAACAGTTTGCTCTTTTTCACAGTCCTGTATATCTGTGTGTGTTTCCTTTGCCTTTCAGAGTGGACGGCTTGCCTTCTGTCAGCGCACTCAAGTTTAACGGCTCCCTCGGGATGGCTGTGGGCACCACCACTGGACAGGTCTGTTTCTGGTAGAGCATATAAGACTGTAAGGCTTTACTTTTCACGACCACCTGTGCTTTCTGGTTATCGGTTCTGAGTTAGATCTGCTAAATTTGTAATTGAGTTTCTATTTCAGTTTTTATTTTTATGTAAAAGAAAAGCGTAAGGAAGTCTGTTAAGAGCAGCTGTGGCAGTCACAAAGAGTATCTTTGGACATTAATTTACCACATGGACTGATGTCCTGCAATTATACATTTCATAACGGTGACAATGCTTCTTACTTCACAATCAGTTGGTTCAGTTCACTTAAAATATTAGAGTAGGTTTCTGTACTGAAAACACTCCTAATTCAGTCGTACATTAACCTTATAAATAGCCGTTTATTTAAATAGAACTGACTCAAAACAAGATATACATCATTATGTACTGTATAAACTAGGAACTGGGTGTTGTTGTTTTTTTACATTCTACAAATTGAATTTGAAATAAAAGATTAATTTGTTTTCCATGTAATGCGCCTTTTAAGTATTCTGATGAGTGTTCACATTTCCATATATAACCATTGTCATAACTAAAGAACCTCTTGTGGAACCCTGTTTTAGAGAGGAACCTTATTTAGGATTTCTCCGTCCTCTGCAGGTTTTGCTGTATGACCTGCGCTCCTCTCACCCCCTGCTGGTGAAGGATCATTACTATGGCCTTCCCATCAATTCCATACATTTCCATGAGGATCCGGACCTGGTGCTGTCGGCAGACTCTAAAATCATGAAGATGTGGCACAAAAACAGCGTGAGTTACTGCCTGCATCGCCCCTGGAGTGGGTACCTGGGCTGCACTGTGTTCAAAACAAACACATGAATTATTTTTTCCCTTCAGGGCAAAATGTTTTCCTCCATCGAGCCGTCAACCAACATCAACGATGTTTGTGTTTATCCTGGTTCAGGTAAGAGCAGTTCCTTTAATATGTTCACCTTATGACTGAGCCCTGCACTCAGCCCTGCACTCAGCCCTGAGCACTGAGACTGTTGAGGCTGAGTGTGCTTGTTTAGTCAGTGTCCTTGGTGTGATATTTTGTCATCTTTTTATCTAGCCTGCACCAAACATGACCTCATATAATGCAGAGAGCATGAACAGCACAGAAAGACTCTTAATTGAATCATTAGTGCTGAAGAAATATTATAATTAGTCGGTTAAAGATGCAGTTCCCTGTACTTTTTGTGATCCTTTACCTGCTGTGGTTATCTATTCCAGGTCAGATCTGCTAAATTAGTTTAGCTTTTATTCTTACTTAATGTTAGTAAACATTAGTGGCTGCTGGTTGGCTAGTGGTTAGGGAGTTGGCCCTGTGATCAGAAGGTTGTAGGTTCAAATCCCAGGACTGCTAGTGGGACCACTGAGGTACCCTTGAGCAAAGTTCCATCCCCACACACTGCCCCTGGGTGCTGGGTTAAATGGGTTAAGTACAGAAAAATAATTTGGTGATGTTCACACTTTGTGCTGTGGTGTGTTCACATATGACAGATGGTCACTTTACACTAAAAGAAAACAGGAAGGAAGTCACAGAGTATCTATAGACCCTTATTTAGCACAGAGACATTTTATTTCACCTCTATGAGCACCTCTAGTCTGCATAATGAGTGCTTAAGAATGTTTACTTACCGAATAAATGTTAAAATTAACTATTTCTCAGTAGTCAACATATTTGGTTCACGTCCTACTTTTGTGTGGGTTGAGAGGCTGTTGCAAGAGTATATAGACTTTGCAAGGGAGTGTGTTAAAGACAGACAAGAAGACTGATCAGTTGACCACCAGATATTACTTAAAGTCTATTATCATCTGTATTGTTATAATGAAACATCGTAACTGTTAATCTCTTTTGTTATCTGTTCTGAAGGTATGCTCTTCACGGCCAACGAAGACCCCAAAATGAACACGTTCTACATTCCTGTAAGTGCCTGCGTAAGCTTCGCATTGATCCAGAATAGCACAGGAGTAAACAGAATCCCCCAGCTTGGCTAAACTTAGTGTTCTCAGCGTCACAGAGCGGCAGATTTCAGTGTATCAGCACCCAGTTGTGAAACCTTTGTGAGTAGTAAGCAGTCGTTGATGAGCTGCTGATATGTACGTAGGTCCTCTTTCACTTTTGATCATACTCTATAATCAATAGTGTACCGTTATAGGGAGTTTCTTTCATGCATGTATTAGGAGGAGCGTCCTTCTTAGGAACTGTGTGGGTGAAAGGACGCAAGAGAGCTAAGGACAGACACACACACACACGCACACACACACTCATTTAAACATTAACCTGCACATTCAGGATCAGCCCTAGATAAAATTTCTCATTGACTGACCTGTTCAAGGCAGTGTGTCTCGATTCATTTCAAGTTTGTACATCTAAAAGTATCTGGAAACCCCTTTTATTAGTGAATTCCACTAACTAAAGGTGCACACACTGCTTACACAGCTGGCGGCCTAAGGTTAGGGAGTTGCCCCTGTGATCAGAAGGCTCTGGTTTCGAACCCCAGTGGCACCACTGAGGTACCCTTGAGTTAGGTACTGTCCCCACCCCCCGGGCACTGTGTTCCTGACTGCCCCCTGCTTCACTTGGTGAATGGGTAAAATGCAGAGAAAGAATTTCACACTATGCACTGTGTGTTCACATACGGCAAATGGACACTTTACACTTTACCTTTCAGCCGCACATAGAAAAGCTATACAAAATAGAGTTGGGTGCTCTGTAGCAGGCACACATGAACCACCTTTCTCTTTGCCACCTTTCATCCAAACAGGTGTTAGCCATGGGCTGTGGAGCAGTGCAAGTGCATTCTCTGGGGCAATAGAGCTACATCCAATCCCTTGTTGATGAGTCAGAGTGGTGTTTGTGATCCAGAACTAGTCATTTAACATTAGGACCTGACCGTAGCACAATACAATCAAATCCTTGCAGCAATATTTTGACATCTAGGGAGTCTGCCATTACAGAGAAACTGAAACTTAAATTAAAATGTAGCAAATTTTCCGCTAGTGTACAGTCTTCCAGAAGACTGTTCTCCTTGCAGCAAAAGTAACAAGCAAACTCACTGTTGATTTCATTTCAGAAGAACGTTTTACAGATAATCGGACATACAGGATATTTTTTAGTGTACAGAAATCACATATTTGCTTGGATTCCCTCTCCTCTGTGGTCTGTGGTCTCTCAGGCTCTGGGTCCAGCGCCCCGCTGGTGCTCTTTCCTGGATAACCTGACTGAGGAGCTAGAGGAGAACCCAGAAAGCACAATCTATGACGACTACAAATTTGTCACACGCAAGGACCTGGAAAACATCGGTAAGTTCCACACAGCGGGTGTGTGTGTGTGAACAAAGTCAAGTTTTTACAGGCTATTTTTACACTTGCACATACTCTCATGTGTGTGCGTGTGTGTGCGTGTGTGTGTGCGTGTGCGTGCGTGCGTGTGTGCGCTTTTGTATTAGGACAAAATCTTTGTTTAGAAAGTCTTTTCTCAAATCTACCGTAATACAATGTCTGATACATTATTCAGCAGACTTGTGACGTCTTAGTTGTGACCATTCAACATCATTCAGTAAGAACCTTTTAAACTCCACTTACCACCTGCTTTGGACAATTCGGACTCTCTGAGTTTCTCTAGAACGAAACATTTGACATTAAATCCATATGAGTTACGTTTGATAAAGGATTGGTGAAAAACGGTGTGCACACAAAGCGCAGAGAATAGACAGAAAAGAAGAGCCATGGAGTCAAAACTAAATGCTAAATAAATGACACACCAAAAGTAAATCGTAATCTTTTACTTTTTTGTATTTAAAAAAAAAAAAAATCACCTTTTCTTGCGTTTGTTGAAGCATTATAACCACTCGGCTGCTACAGTTCTAGTGTCGATAAAATAAAAAAATCTTATCTGCTCACCTCTTACCTGGAAGTTGTTGGTCCTCCAGGAATTCTCTTCAACAGAACCTTTTTTTGGCCCTGTGCTACGAAATGATGCAACTGTCCCCTGAAACCATGTGTGCATTTCTGGAAAGGTAATACTTTGCGTTTTGCTGTGACACTGGAACGTTTCAGAAGACGGCCTTTTCGACTGATGATGGACCCGTTCACCTTTGTGGCTCAGATTTAGCTGACTCACTCTGAGTCACTTGTTGGAGTGGTTAGTTTAGAGATGGTAATTCTGTTCAGGATTAAAATAATGTCTGTGTGTTTACATGGATTGAGTAATTGGGTGTAATGAGTGAGTACGAGAGTCTTGGGTGTAGAGCTGAAAACCGCAGTAAAGCTCAGCAGTAATAGGTGGAATTAGGCTGGAGGAACATGATCTTTGAAGATGAGATCAGGTTTGAGTGGGGTGTGACTGAAGGTGGGAAACATGAAGGAGAAGACACAGGAATGCCGCCATCAGCAGAAAAGAGATCAAATGATGCCGGAGAGCAGAGCAGAGGAGAGTAAGGGAGAGGGGGAGGCACCCCCTTCACCACAGCTGTGGAATGCTGGCATTATATAACAGGGGGAGGCTAAAGAGGAGGGGGCTATCTGTCTGCTGTCTTTTTCCCCCCCCCTTCCTCTCTGTTGCGTGCCATAACGGTACAAGGGTCACACATACAGGACTCCCAGCCACACACTATCACAGCCTCTACCTCAACTGCTCTGCAAGAACAAAGAATTGTTGTGGTCTGAGATACTATCAGTGTTGAAACGGGTTCAGCTCTTTGACTTCATTTTGATTTAACGCTTGGAAAGTTGCATATATTGCCATGCTTGTTGAAACAAGCAGAGGAAGCGTGCAGGTTCTACATTTCTTAGCAGTCTTCGTCTACAGTCTTTATAAGGAAAATCTGTTTTATGCAACAGTTCTGATGAGGCCTTCTGCCTGTGATGTTTCGCTCTGATGTACGTCGCTCTGGATAAGAGCGTCAGCCAAATGCCTTAAATGTAAATGTAAACGTTTCTACTCATTGACTGTGAATCTGCTGGTCACTGGTTTCTAAGTACTTTCGCACATACCGAACTAGTAAATGAATGCGTAAGATAACCTCTATTCAATCAGATAACTTTGATTCAATACTTGAGGTGCACCCCATCACCCCGTCAACCGGAGTTGAACACAGTTCTGCAAACAAGAAGAGCTCTGAAATGTTGAGGGACTGTTAAAGGTGATGAAAGTACTGGATAAAAGCAGTAGAACACTTGGTCATGTGTTGGCGTAAGGGTCCTGTTGCTTCATTGACTTGCCTTTTATGAAATCATACATTTCAAAAGTAGAAGACATGCAGGCTTTGAAGGGTTTCAAGGCCCTTGCAGTTATAGAGCTTCAGCTGAGGAGGCCACCCAAGACCTTTCCTGACCCACAGGCATCCTGCCAGTCCATGTGTGTTCAGCATCGTAAATCCCCCCCCCCCCCCCCACTGCTAC
Organism: Hemigrammopetersius urotaenia; assembly: GCA_037974485.1. Classification (NCBI taxonomy): domain Eukaryota; kingdom Metazoa; phylum Chordata; class Actinopteri; order Characiformes; family Alestidae; genus Hemigrammopetersius; species Hemigrammopetersius urotaenia. Next base: position 10,093 of record JBBPDC010076813.1, read on the forward strand.
AGGAAGCTGTCGTTGGGGAAAATGTGTGTGGCTTCTCTGTCCAATTTGTCTTTGGTTTTCACATCTCTTTCCCAGCTGCAGCTTAATGTAGCTGGGGTTCGGTGAAGCGTTCTGCATTAGCCACGGTGCTAAAGCTCAACAATAATGTGTTCCAGGGAACAGATCTCTGACAGGCTATCACAACCTCTTACCCTGATTGCCTGACTGCACATCTCACCAGACCACATGGCATTGTACCAGGGTTAACCTTTGGTTGTACTGTATTGATTTTTAAATTTCCTTTATATATATGTGTGTGTGTGTGTGTGTGTGTGTGTGTGTGTGTGTGTGTGTGTGTGTGTGTGTGTGTGTGTGTG
>JBBPDC010076834.1:0-10447 GCA_037974485.1 Hemigrammopetersius urotaenia
CTCCTTAAAGGCCGGGCCGTGAACATAGTTTCTGATATTAAACCGGTCCGTGACCGAATAAAGGTTGGGGACCGCTGGTCTATAGTGTTTAAAGGGGCTTTAAATTAATTATCTTTCCTAAAGACTGTATGGTACTTTAATTTGGCCAGAAAGAATTTCACACGGTGGGCTACGGTGTGTTCACGCGTGAACGTTACTTTACTAATATAGTGTAAAGTAAAACAGTGTAAAGTGACCATTTTTGTCTTATGTGAACAAACCACAGCCCACAGAGTGAAGTTCTTTCTCTGCCTTTAACCCATTCACCAAGTGGAGCAGGGGGCCGCCATCAACGAGGTAAATCTTGCTCGAAGGTACCTCAGTGGTGCCACTAGCAGTCTTAGGATTCAAACCCACAACTTTCTGATGGCAGGGGCAACTCCCTAAGCACTAGGCCACCAGCTGCGCCCATATAGAGCTACTATATCCAATACTATAATAACGAATTGTACACATTGACCAGGACCTGCAGTTACCTTCTCTACGACGTCAGAAGAATCCGACACTTTCTCACCACCGAAGCTACACAGTTACTCTGGTCATCGTCAGAGGCCTGCTGGACTTCCACTGAAGGTAACAAAACCACTTCAGCTGATTCAGAACGCAGCTGCCGGGTTAGTCTACACTCTCACACACTACGCCTTTCCTAAGGAACCTTCACTGGCTCCCTGTGGCTCGCATTAAGTTGAAGTCCTTAACATTCCCCTTCAAGCCAAGAATGGACTTGCACCTCCTTAATTATCAGCATTGATCAAGCAGTGTCACTTCTCGTCCTCTCAGAGCTCCAAGCACTGCTGGTCTTGAGCCTCCATTGCTCAAAAGATGAGGAAGACCTGCGTTAAGACTCTTCTCAGCCTCGGCCCCACAGTGACGGAACCAACTCCCACTTCCGATCAGATCTGCGGAGACCCTCGCTGTCCTCAAGCTTCCAAGGGTACGCTCTTATCCAGAGTGACGTACCTCGAGCAAGACGCCCTGGGTATACTCTCAGCTAAGTTACACACCTTAACAAACCCAAGGTGCTTCAGAGGGTCTTCAGACGAAGGACTCTCCTGGTCTGATTGCAAGAGGAGTTTGTTCCACCACTAGGGGGCGAGACTGAGAAGAGTCTTGACGCATGTCTTCCTCATCTTTTGAGCAGCAGAGGCTCAAGACGAGCAGTGCTTGAAGCTCCCAGAGGACGATCTGCTTGATCTGTGCTGATAAGTAAAGAAGTGCAAGTCCGTTCTCGGCCTTGAAGGCGAGTGTTAAGGTTCTGAAGGCTGTGTGTAAATCTGTTGCTTCGCTTATAACGTATAACTAATTTAGCTTCTCTATTTTTACCCTTTAAGTTGTTTTTAAATTTGCAGGTGGCCACAGGGAACCAGTGAAGGCTCCTTAGCAGAGGCGCAAAGGTGGAACGAACTCCTTCTTCAGATCAGATCTGTGGAGTCCCTCTCCGTCATCAAGCGTCGCCTGAAGACCCTCTTCAAGGAACACCTTGGGTTTGTTAAGGTGTGTAACTTGGTTAAAAGCAGGTGTTGATCTTGGTGTAGCTTTACAGGTATGAAGGACAGATGTGGACGTGAGCACTGATGTTCGTCGCTCTGGAGAAGAGCGTCTGCTAAACGCCGTAAACGAACACAGCCATTACAAACCAACCCTTACTAGACAACCACTGGAAAAACACTTGCAAGGCTGCAGAGATGCGGTATGTACAGACTCTTCACTCCTGCTGTGTGAAAGTCAACAGGAATCCGTTTGGCTGGTTTTGAGCCACTTCCTGATGATCATAAACACGTCTCTTCGACCAGGACTCTTCCCAGGTGCCTTCAAAACATCTGTTATGAAACCCCTACTGGAGAAACCCAGCCCACGTCGTAATGCACTGACCAGCTATCGGCCCAAATCCAACCTTCCACTCATTAGAAAGACACTTTCAGTACTTTCAGATCCTTTCAGCACCGATAAATTCCTTCCTTAATGAAAATACAATCTGAACTGAAAAAAAAATAAAATAATCAATGATCTCAGACTAAACTCTAACGAAAATAAGCTCTCGGGTCTCGTATCAAACGTAATCATAGCGTATTCCAATCAATCGCCCTGCAAAGCCGGTTGACCTCTCTGATTCTGTGCTGAACTGGTCAAAAACATCCATTAAAGGGAGAAAGTTTATGTCGGTCTATAAGATCATTTGTCTGAGACACGGGACCTGTTTTGGTGGAGCTGAAACGGTCCATTATTAGTTTTCCTGTACATGCCGTCACTTAAGAGGACATCATTATAACGCGATCATCACACTGGAAACAATGTACGTCTGCATGTCGCTAAATATTTTGAAAAGAAAATATTTTCACCTTCAGTTAACCACGACTTTTTACTTGATTTTGATGACGTTTGATGCATTTTCCCTCTTTTAAACTTCATCTTATTACAGAGGATTCTGGTTCTTGCACACTGCGTATTCTATGATTTTCTTATTTGTTTTTAGGTTTTTTTTCCATTTTCCAGTCATTTCTTCACTGTAAAGCCATTTGGGCTTACGGACGAAAGTATTGGGACGCCCGACCATTTCACCAACAGAGACATTAATGACACGGTATTCAGATACAGAGACTTTAATATGGAGTGCTGCTTTAATGCTCTGGACTCTGAGCTTTTTCCTACTACAAACTAGATAAAACCTGAACGCCCTGCAGTGGCAAATAGCCTTGGTTTTATATTTGATTTGATTACATTAATGTTTAAGTTGAGATTTACAGAAATATCTGAACTGTAACTGTGTTAAAGGGAAAACTGCTGTTAAAAAAACTCCTTATTAGTTTAAAGTGTTTACACCAAATGTTTTGTTCATATTGCAGTACTTTAAAAATAAAGGTGCATGTTACGCTACTTTTGAATTAATTATTTAATTTTGCGCATAGCAATGCGATTAATCGCCATTTGTTACAGAAACAACATTAATAATAGTAATAATAATATTGCTACTACTACTAAAAATAATAATAATATTTTTTTCCCACTATGATTATTGTTGGAGTAAAATAATAATATGCAATATTAATATTAATTATTAATATTAATAAATATTACGAAGCTAGATAGGCTTACTCGTCATCACCTAATAAGCAATCGGTCCCAATAGATGATGCTCTAAAATCATCTGATGTGATCACACGGCCTGCTAGGGCCATTCTGATTGGCTGTCTCATCGCAAGTTCAATTTAGTTTTAACCATTTGGTTCTGTGCACCTAGGATTAGGCAAAAGTTTCTCCCTGTAAGAAGAGTCTCAGCATTCATTAAGAACACGTTCGCTTCAACACGACCCACCTGTAGCAGTCAGTGCCGTAAGGGCACTCAGGCCGATCGTCACCTCCGTCGTCCTCGCGCTCCTCCTTATAGTCGTCGTCTCCTGGGTGGCTGCACTCCTCGAAATGGACTGGATTTTTCCTAAGAAAGGAGGAAAACAACATTTTTTTACAGTGCTGTGAAAGAAGCCGAGGTCAGATGGGTGAAAAGTGTGAAGTGTTGTTTATCCATTTGCATCACGGATTAAACCCAGATCACTCTACAACTCACCAAACACAAACACAATAAAGCACGGCGTCCATGAAGAGCACGCTTCTAGAAACGTTCACCTCGGAAGGCCCTTCTGCGGTCTCCGCTCACACAATTTTACCATTTATGTGTCCATAAAGTAGTTAAGGGAGCGTGAGGGAGCCAAAGACAGCGGCCTGGAAAATAAAAAATAAACGCAGCTGCCTGACCGGCAGAAAGTACATCCAGCTCTTTTCATCATGTTCACTGGTTTATTGATGTGCTTTTAAAGGCTTAAAAGAGACCAGCCCGGCGACATAAATCACTTTAAAACACGCCGGTGACACTGCCAGGGTTAAAGTGTGAGGAGAGGTGATATCTCAACTGCTTTTCCAATCAAAAGATCTTCGAGGGATCGTTCTATGCGTAAAAGACGCCATATTTCAAACACCTGGAACGTACCCGAGCGACCCTGCGGAGAATTTACCTTGGACTCGAGTCCAAGCGCCCCTTGATCTGTCAGAATTTGCAATAAAAAGAAGAAACCAAGAAGTAATAAGGCTTCCTGATATCTCAAGATCAACAGTTTGGATAGAGGGATTTCATATCGTGTCTACTCTGGACAATGAGGGCTCGAAACCAAATGAGAAACACATGTTCCAGCGATTGGAGCGATCATTCGTTTAATTCCATAGTTTCATGATGCAGTTACGAGGCTAAAGTCTCCAACAAGTAATGAAAGTTTACGCTCGGGAGTCTGTATCCTACGAACTGCACGTCTTAATTGTTCCATTTTCCCTCGAACCGCGTCGTATTCACAAAAAACGTCCACCAACACAGAGTGTGAAGACTACCAATGAGGGACTTGATAAGACATGGGTAGGCCTGTGAATAAGGTATTTGTTAAACAATACTTGATTATTTATTTGTAATTTATACACCAGATAAACATTTTAATGCATTACAGTAACCCCCCAGTTTTCCTCGGATCAGGAGTCGAGGATTCCGTCACACACAGATTTTTTCTGAGAACCGAACTCATAGTTTTATGCGGACATCCCCACAACAACGCAGAAACTGCAAATATCCTCCGCCTTTTTTTGCTTTTTTGTGGCAATAAATATATTTTTTCTGGATGTTTTCACACAAGGGGACTCAGGGCAGGCTACAGTTGACCTGCAAGCACTTTTTTCGATTTCCACATCAGGGTTGAGCCCCCGCGCTCCAAGCAAGATATCCCTGTGGTGGAAGCACTCAGACACTTCAAACTCCACAGATCGGTAGATCTCCAGGAGATCTTTCTAACGAGCCCTCATTTGTATTTTTAGCCCGAGTAGATCGGGGGTTATTCCCCGAAAAACGTTCACCTCGCCGCTGTGTCCCAATACTTTTGTCCAGCGACCTTCCGAGTTGCATATCTCTGCAGGGAATTTAAATTAAAAGAGGTAAATATGGGCTTACATTTTCTTTAAGGATAATGCATTAAACCGAGTGTAAAATGAAACTAAAGTGTTCTGGAAGCAGATTTTGGGGCATATTTAGGGTTTACACTGTAAAAATAGGCTTTTTTTTTTTTAAACACAACACAACTAAATTCAACATCACATAACTAGAAACTGCAGCATAGTGTCATATTTAACTGTAAATGATAATCAGGGTTATGAAGTAGCCTTAAAATAATGTTATTGTCAAGGTGGACAATAGTATGTGGACACTCCGCCCGCTATTTCAGCCGTACTGATAACAGGTCAACAAACAATCAAACATACAAGCATCCAACCTCCACAGACAAATGCCTGCAGCCAAAAGAGCTTTCCCGGGCGAATCGGACCGCGCTACCGAGCTGGATGAGACCTCTGGCATGTGTTTGTGAACATTTTGTTATTTGCTGTTAATTTCACTGTGTGTCCACACTGCCTTATTACTGGCAGCACAGAAGGTTCCCTCCTTCGTCTCTCTGTGTTCTGACAAGCACCTACATAATGAAGCTCATTCAGTTTTCTGTATACACTACCAAATACAACGAAATGTGCTTAAGCCTACCTTAATCTAACCCTGAAAATACACCAAACCCCTTCATTTGAATTAAGAGGCCATTCATTTGTTTAACCAGCCCCTTAATTTTACCTTAAAAGTGGATTTAAGGCATGAGTGTGAACCCCCTTCATCTTAAAAATAAGGCGTCAATTCACAAAGTCCTAACATTTAAGGGGCAAATTTCAAAAAGGGGGAAATTCAGTAGTTTTACCTCTTAATCAGCCTTAATTTGTGCACTTTTTCCGCAATTTCCTGGAAATTAAGGTAAAAAATGAAGGTAATTTTGTGGGGTAAAATGAAAGGCTTCGTAGTGATAGTGTTACGTTAAAGTATAACATAAATGAACATCGATATAATATAGACTTATTTAACTATACTGCAGGGTTTAAGACAAACATTAAAGCAAAGGTTGACTAAAAAGGCCAGATGTTGCAGATCTGATCCATCATATGTATCCTTTAACTTCAAGCCCCACCCACTCCCAGCTATGGGGACTGACAGTTATATAATTTTAGATGTTATATTTTAATGTAGCGCTCTAAACCAGAGGTCCCCGACCACCGGGCCGCAGGCCGGCATCGGTCTGTGAGTTGTTTGCTTCCGGGTCGCACAGAAAGACAGAATATTTTATCAGAGTTTGAATTTTTTTTTTTAAAAAAGGTACATCAAGCCAGCAAAAATAAGTAAAAAAAAAAAAAAAAATTCTTCATATTTTCAAATAATGGTGTCAAGTGATTAAAAAAAAAAAACAAATTACAAGCCCTCGGATTAATTAATCTAAATTTTTTTGCGGTTTATAGCAAAATTGTGATTAAACTGTTCAAGTGCAGTCTGGGGCACAATCAAAAATATGCTGAAGGAGAAAAACTAAATAAAATTCTTCGGAAATAGCAACGATAGAACGAAGTCAACGTAAAGGTGCAGTTTAAGACAATGTACAGACAAACAGGGACTTCAGAGGCATTTTAATCTGGGGGTCTGGAACGAGGGTTTGCTCCTAAACCTTGAATTTACACGTGATGATACAAAAATTCCTTTTAGCATGAATTGCGGATGACGACAACCGTTCTATCTTACCCTTTTTAAACATAAACCTTCCGTTCACTCGACCGATCGGCGCGTTCTTGTCTTCATTTTCCAGAGTGAGGCCGGGTGCTCAAAGTCACGTGGTGCGATCGATCAGCGTTCATTTTTTTAACACGTTATTGTTTCTAGAATTAATTGATCAAAATTAACGCGCTATTTTTTTTACCCACTTTGTTTTTACTTGTATCTGTACCGGTCCGTCAAAGCTTCTTTTACATGAAAAAAGTTGGGGGCCGCTGCTATAAATAATACTGACTAGCGCCTCAGAGTCTGATGCTCATTCAGTATTAATTAGAGCCGGGTTTCTCAAACACTGATGGGCCGTGAAGGCTTTTGATTGGACCGCGAATCTAAAATCGAGAACAGGCCATCGGTCCGCAATTGGTTATTTACTATCATCTAATGTGGCCTAGTGGGCCTCGGCGACGTGCCGTGATAGACAGGTGGGCCTTGGCAACGTGCCGTGATAGACAGGTGGGCCTTGGCGACGTGCCGTGATAGACAGGTGGGCCTTAATGCTGAACAGGTTGAGAGCCATTGATTTAGAGCGTACTTAAATTACTGCATTAAAGTAGAAAGTGATATATTTATCAATCTCCATAACCGTATTTAATTCGACTGCAGGTTTTAAAACAAACGTTAAGATAAACCTCGACTAAAAATGCACATCTGATGGGTTTTGTTATCATATATATGCATGTCTCTACACTCGCCTTCCAGTCTCACATCAACTCTGTCGCTGAATCTTCCACCTGCGTCGTATCGCCCAACTGCGTCCCTTCATCAGTACTAAAGATGCCGAGACTGTCATCCATGCATTCGTCTCAACACGCATCGAATACCCTCTTCACTGGTTTACCTGCCAACTCCATCTCTAGACTTCAGTATATTCAGAACTCTGCGGCTGGAATACTCACTCACACCAAACGCTCCGCTCATATCACCCCAGTCTTGCACGACCTCCATTGCCTCAGAGTTGCGTACCGTATTAAATTCAAAATTCTCCTTTAAATGGCTTCGCTCCCTCTTATCTCTCCAATCTGCTTATCCCCTACATCCCGACCCGCTCACTACGTTCCTCTGATTCTGGCCTTCTCACAGTCCCTCAGCTCCGCCTCTCCTCCATGGGGGGCAGATCATTTAATGCGCGTTCTGTTAACAATATCATGGAATTTAAATCATTACTCAAAACTCACCTGTGTTCTGAACGCTACACCTCCGATCTGGTAAACTGACTGCTCTGTCTTATTTACCCATCATGCTTTTCTGTCATTATGTCTGTTCCTTCCAGTTTGTTGTATCTGACTTTTGTTTATCTGTTATTTGTCTGTTTGTTTCATCTTTTCTTTACTATATGTACTGTAAAGTGTCCTTGAGATCTGGAAAGGTGCTATATAAATAAAAATTATTATTATTATTATTATTATTATTATTATTATTATTATTGTAGGTCTTAAGACCAAACCCCCACCCCCTTCGCAGCTACGGCTTCGTAAAAAAAAAAGTGAGAAAACCTAAATTAGGCTCCCATGTGTAGCCTGATCCTGTGTTGAACCTTCGCTGTACGACTGGTTTTATACCTATAACAGGAGGAGCCGTAGGGACACGGCGTCCGAGGCTGAACTTCAGGCTTGCTGCTGCTGGAGGTGACCCCCGAAGCGCTGGCCTTCGACCCCTGATGTCCGTTCTGCGAGGGCTGCTTTACCCTCTCAGCGTCCGCCGTCGAGCCTCCGGCCCTGGAGCTCGGAGCGGCCTCTGCTCCCTTCCTTCCTTTCCTTTTCCCCTCTTCCTCCACTCTCTCCGAGTCTTCGTCAGGTCTGTCCTCAAGTGACCTCTCCTGGCCTGACTCTGCTGCAGGAGCCTGGTCCTGCTGGAGGAGTTAACGTTCATATCATCTGAGGCTCAAACTGTGACCTGATCTGGCAAAATGACCCAAAATCATTAAAAAGAAGAGAAAATAAGCTTTAAAATGATCTGTCGGTCAAAGCTGCATCTTAAACGGTTGTCAAGTTACAGTTGTTTGAATTCTGGTCTCACAGCACCATTTTCCAACTGAAAAAACGAGAAAATGTAAAGTTTGTCCGTTTTTTGTTGATATCTTTAACAATCCATAGCATTCAAAGAGATGCACCCAGAATTCAACACCAACACTTTACTGCAGGCATTTAGACACTTAGAGAAATACATAAAATCAGACTGAAGCTTCAATTAATAATTCATATTTTCGTAAGATTTGAGAGCCGCAACTCAATTTAAACAGCCGTTTAAGTACATTTTCCTCATTATTATTTCTATGATGAAACTTTGGGAGATTCATATAAGACCAAAAAAGAAAAAGATTTCAACTTGGGCCCTGTCCACACATTTACAAATACATGGGTATTTCTGAAAACAGAGGTTTTTCTGTGCGTTTTGGCCTTTCGTCCACACGTAAACGGCCTTTTGGGTCGGTGAAAACGGAGGTTTTTAAAAACTCCGGCCAAAGTGGCGATTTTTGAAAACTCCGTTTCTGCATTTGCGTGTGGACAAGAAAAACTGAGATTTTGAAAAACGGACCGTGCGCCGCTCATGTAACGTCAACGTATGCGCTTTGGTTGTCATCTAAAATGCCGGACGTGTACAAAATACTGCGGCTCTCAACCGCGTTAGAAGTGCTAGTATGTTTATACTCATGCGCGGAGTTACTGTTCATCCAGTATGAAGGGCGAGAGACGTCAGAGTCAGCTTCGGATGCTATTGCAATCAGCACAGGCACTGTCTCTGCACTGTGCCCGCCGGTTTTGGACGATTCCATTAAACAGGATTAAGGGAAAGTCTGGTTTATTTCAAGGGAAAGTAAGTCAGACTTTCCCTTAATCCTGTTTCATGGAATACCCCCCGGTCGGAATAGTGGTTGGTGGTTTACTTTTTGCGCTATTGTTTGTCTACCAGAAACAGGTAATGATGCTTCATCCAGGCGGTGCTGCAGGTCTTTGATGGTCTGCTCCATGTTCTTCTTCATGCGTTCCAAGTGAGCACTAATGTCCTGCTCCTTCTTCAGCTCTTCTGCCATCAAGGCAGCATCAGTGTTGTTTTTGGCCTTCTCCTCAGCATTCCTGCACTCTTGGACAGCCTCCTCTAATCTGAGCTCATCCAGATCAGCCTGCAGCAGATTGTTGCGTCTTTCCACAATAGCAATGTTCTCTTTGAGATCATTGTTACCATGGAGAGCATCATTGAGTTGTAGCTGGGCATCTTAGAAGCTAAAAGTAAGTAATTAAGCATTTGTTTCACAGTTGATTTCAAGAGGATTCCAGTTGTGATGCTTCACCACATAACATTTTTCAGAGGTACCTTCAGATGTCCATGGAGAATCCTCTTGAGCTGCTTCTGTGCCTCTGATGCCTGCCTGTTAGCCTGGCTGAGCTAGATCTCCATCTCGTTGAGGCCTCTTTGCTAAAGCTACATTCCGAGTTCTATGTTTTGTGAGCTCGCTGAGCTCTCATGCTTTCTTTGCTTCAGTAAAAGAACTTGTGAGGATATTCAAAAGGTTTTCTGCAGTCTGTCCATGCTGTCAATGCAATTTGAAATCAATACGATAGGTGGCAGTGTTTCGTGATGACCGTCCTCTTAAGGAAGTATCATGTCCGGCACCACATTGCCATCTTGTGGTAAAATCCATATTACTGTCCTTCAAAGAAGCCTGTTATTTAACGTACTGTATTATAAATGTTGCCACCAGGGGGCAATGTGGTGCCTTGCAACCAGTTGTGCCACAGTGCCCTC
>JBBPDC010076845.1:0-10446 GCA_037974485.1 Hemigrammopetersius urotaenia
TGTTCTGAGACTTTTAATTTCTTTGTCATTGGACAAACTTATTTCCTCCACTGTATATGACCCACATATTGTTGACCAGTGTATTTAAACAGAAAAAAACACCACAAAATCAATCAATGTCATTCAAAAGTGGACTTTAAATGGATTAATTGTTTTCTTTATTACAACACAATAAATTACGACAAACACAACATTAAACACAGCAGTGCAAAACAATGCTAAACACATTAAACACAATTAAAGCTGAACAACAAGAACAAAATTAACTAGGAAGCCTACTAATAATGTTTGTAGTGCGCAGAAATCATGGTTTACCCACTGTTGTTATCGCGTTATCCCGCGCAATCTTTCAATTCTCCCGTGATCATGTGATCTCGCAAACCAGCGGCGCGCTGGATCAGATACGGACAACAAACGCGTCCAGTGCGAATTGGCGCATGGCCTCGAACGGAATGGAAATGCAGCGCAGTCGCACCGCAGTCGCACCGCAGTCGCACCGCAGTCGCACCGCAGCGGACACATATCCAGTGTAAAACAGGGGTTAGCATTGTACTTATGGACTTTGTGGGAGAACTAGTTAGGCAGCAGATATGAGTCAGCATTATAAGAGAGTAGTTAATTAAACAGGCTGTCTTTGTTAGATTTCTTTAAGCAACCGGAGCTGAAACACTCATGACTTATGACTTCAGTGGGAAAGGGCTGGGCTAAACTGTCATAGGCTAAAAAGAAGTCTATGTAACTATATAATGTGGAAAAGTGATTAAGTCAAGACAGTATGTTTTTGTAGTTTAGTTTCTGTAAATCCACTGCATGGTTTTGGAACTTAAACCATGTGAAGAAAATTCAGCTTGCCATTATATGGGCCCTTTAAAAAAGTATCATAATTTTTGCCCCTGATATCATGACCGGAGGTTTTATGAAGAAATAAACATTTTTTACTGTACAGACTTCCCGCGCCCAACATGAGTAAATCCACTTTCTCTCTCTCTCTTTCCCCTTTATTTTCCATTCCTCTCGCTCTTTCCTACAGAGGCAGCCGTGCTGCAGTCAGCACTTTTTCATGCGTTGCTGTGTTCATCTGCAGTAAACGAAGCCCTCTCCCATTCTCCAAGTGTTCATTTTGTTTCTTTAAGTTTTTGTCAGGTGTTTGCATCATGAATTGTTTATGGTTATAGATACAGACCCCAAAGTTTCTGCCATGAACAAGACTACAAAAGTTACTGGAAGTGGTGAAGTAAGACAAACCCTTGTCTCGTTCCTGCTCAAATACACCCAACGGTGCCAACTTTGGAGAAGCAACACCCATCAGGGGAGGCCAAATACTTGGTTTCACTCTTTACAAACATGCATTCACCATTTCATCTTCCTTGTCCCGTTCATTTAAGGCAGTGTTTAGTTCCACAATGACAGTGCTGCATGTTTTTGAGGCTACGTCAGCTGAAGGCTAATCTCAAACATATGCTCTTTTACGAGGAAAAACTTGGGATACATTATACAAACAGCATATTTTTTCCTTCCTGCCCTACTTCCTTTTTTTCAAGAACACAAAAGGTCCATCGGCTACATTTTTTTCTTTTTTTAGGTGCTTTTATGGATCAAAAATGGTAATTTTTAACTGTCATTTTCCAACCTCTCTTTAGCAATACAAAGATATCTCCATTTCGTATACACATGCATAATGTGTATATAATATGTACATAAATAATGTAACCATTAATAACAAGTTCATGTCAGAGACACACAAACAAGCAGTTTTATTTTATCAGAACACATTTTATTACTGCAATACCCTCCTAGTGGGTCTTCCTCGGCGGGTCTTTAACCAAACCAAAAGGTTTAAGTAAATCATAAACCTGGGTCGTAGTGTGGTGCAATAGTGCCACCTACTGGTGTAACACTTACACATACATGAAAATATAAGCAAGAGTGTGTGTTTACTGGTTAATACACTGCTGTTTATTTAAAATAAATTAAAACAAACCAAGCCTCATTCTTTAGAACTTTTTGTTGCTTAACTTTGCTGTATCGTGAAATCTACCGAACCGTGCCCCCAAAACCGGGGTACATACCGAACTGTGACATCTGTGTACCGTTACACCCCTAATATATATTAATATAATCATGACTGTCTCACCTAAACACAGTAAGCTTTGACATCTCCAGAACAGTGTGGATGAGTAGAGATAAACTGTTCAACTCTAATCAGGCTGTATGTAATCGTACAAACTTTAACAGTGTTTACATACAACATGCATACAGCTTATTTATTTTAAAAAATATCTATGACAAAATTTTTTGCCTGGCTCTGCCCTGTGCTACAAAAATGGATGGCTATGTGCAGTTTGCAAACTTCTTAAAACTGTGTGCTACTAAAACTTGTAAACAAATAAACATGAATCACCAGATGGTAAATGGATGGAGCCCCCATTACGCCAAGAGCCTACAAGTGAAACCAGAGAACAAATTCACACATAAAGCTTCCAGTACGCTAACAGCCTGAAGACACACAGCTCCAGAAATATTTTTACACTCACCTACTGATTAGTCACAATGAAAGAACTGAGAAATCTTATCTTTAAACAATTCACTGTTGATACTCAGCATGTTAAACTTTCCAGATGATGCGGGCTAATGTTTATGTACAGTACTTTGCAGCTTTAGATCATGTTGTGGAAATGGAACATGTAGGTTCTCTCTCGGTTAAAGGAGCTCCTGCAACTCCAAACAAGGAACCACTTAGGAACAATTACTTAAGAGTATAATCAGGCAGTTTTGACTGTGTGTGTGCGTGTATGACCGTTGATCTTTCTCTGTGAGCTAATTGACATCTTTATCATTATTACTATGTTCTGTCAGCACAGGTTAAAGGTCAGGGTAAATACAGCTCCATTTGACTTGCGTGTCTGTCTATGCACTCTTTCTTCCTCTTCAGCGGACCACATCCATGCCCTAAGGGCAGCACTTGGCAGACGGTGTATGAGAAACATGATTAATAATTAATAGGTGGTTTCTATTGAGTGAGAAACAAAGCGAGATAGCCAAATGTCTCTAATGTGTGGACAGAGTTGGGGCTGCAGTGGCTGCACTGGCCCTTCAATACAATCCCATAATGCTCACAATACTGCAATAATTAAAGATTTGTGACAATTATGTCACAAATTGTGTGATATGGCACTGTGCGGCAGAGGAGAGCAGTGACTGTAGTCTTTTAGCATTTGATCAGAGTAGGCCGGAACTGCTGAATTTCTAGGTCATCAAAGGCATGAACATTAAAATACTAGTATATTTAGCATTCAAATTATTACTAAAATATAATCATGATGTGATAATGAAAATATTATGTACTACTCACTTCAGTTATAATAGGTCTATGGGCTATACAAAACATGTTTTCTTTTGTATAATATGTTCCCTTTAAATATTGGCCTGCATCAGCTTGACTGAAATAATTTTGTTGGATCACATGCACAGCAGTGAACACATGATTATCAAACACTACATATTGCAGCCCTATAGAAAAGGAAGCATCCTCGAACTACACACCAAGCCACTGTACTGCAACACTAGAAGCACTCTTAAAGGCAACTTCAGGTCAGCACACTCCCAGTGGGGGTTTTATACATTTGCACAGTACAAATGCAACTAGAAAAAGTGTGAGCACAGCCACAACTGTGCTGCTACACTCTTTTCAGTCTTTATAAATGAACAGTTTGGCCAAAGATACATACCCACCACCCAGCACACCAAACATAGACTCAACTTTGCTTCATTCGCACTGAAGCTACAGCGTTAATGTAGAACAAGAAGTAATGGGAGGTTAAACACCACCAATTAGCACACTGTCAACTGCATGCATGAGTCATTACACCCTCAGCTCAAATCATGTTGACTTGTTAAGAATTAGACTTGCTACTGTGGTTTTGACTTGTTTTTGACACTATGTCTACTTTCTATGAGCATGGATTAAAGTATGGACATAATTCACGATCGCTGTTGCATTGTGAACTCTAAACTATATAAATTACTACATATTTATCTGTACTTTGCAGACAGGTTTCACAGATAGCTGGGGAAGTGGATGTGCTCCCTCATGTGGGAGCAAAAACTGACTCATGCTGAAACTCTGTGGCCTCTTATTGCCCCATCTGACTGATCGCCTTTCGTTTACAAAACCAATCATAATCAGATGATAGGCTGTAGCTGATCTGATGTGACATGACTAACCACAGTGTGGCAAAAAAAGACTGTCAAGAATATTATGTGAAAGATTATAATTAGGGCTGCAACTGGTGATTACTTCTATAAACGGTTCCAAAAACTCCAGATTCAGGCACATACATGAGTAAAATACGCAGCTCTTGTTTCCCCACAGTGTGATAGGTGGCATGTATCTCTCTAACACACCTACACTGGTTCAGCCCAGTGCTGCATGATTACTGGGTTAACCTTCTCAGCTGGGTTTTATTGAAATGTTTAAGAAAGGTAATTCCCCAGATTATAATTTGACTTGTTTTGGATGCTCTGACACAATTGTATCTTTTCTTATACACAGCAGCACAGCTGGTGTGGTTGCAGCTAAAAATATTTTTCACATAGTGAACCCTATACAAATGGAACAATAAATTAAAGTCACAAAAAAGCTTTTGGGATGCTTTCGGAAAATTCTAAAGGAAGTTTAGATTGATGCCAGGTCCTATGTTTGTAGTGATTTTTGTAAAAAATACATTTCTGGAGCATTTACCTGTTCATTACCAGCTTTCCTTTCGGTTCTTCTCTCACCTTTGTTTCATGTTACATTCAATGTTCCAATAAACTTAAAAAATAACACATAACATTTTTTCTTTATTCAGCTAAATTTAACAACTATTTTTCCGTTTCATTATACAAATGAGACAAGAATACTATACTGGGCCATTTTTATTGAGGAATAATATATATGGGAGGTGCAAAAGTATGTAAACTTTTGCTTTCAGTATCGGGCATGACACCCTTGTGCAGCAATGGCTGCAACTTAATGTTTTCAGTAACTGTTGACCAGTCCTACACATTGGCTAGGAGGAATTTAGCCCACTCCGTACAGAACAGCTTCAGCTCTGGGATGTTGGTGGGTTTCCCCACAGTCAGGTCCTTGCATAACATTTCTGTTTGGTTCAGGTCAGGACTTTGCCACAACGAAACATTAACTTTATTCATCTTTAACTTTATTATTCTTTTCGGAATGGCTTGCATGCTTATGGCCACTGTTTTGCTGCATGACTCACTTTCTCTTGTGATTCAGTTCAGACACAGACATCCTGACATTGTTCTTTAGAATTTGCAGTTATAATTCTGAATTCATTGTTCAATCAAAGATGGAACGCCTTGGCCCAGGTGCAGCAAAACAGGCCTAAACCATGATACTACCACCACCATGTTTCAGAAGTGAAATAAATTTCTTGTACTGGAATGTAGTGTTTTAACTTTATCAATATGAGCATCCACATCACTTATTTAGAGATCTTCAGAAATCTCCTTAGGTGGGATGCACCGATTGCAGTTTTCTTGGCCGATTCTGATTACCGATTTTTTTGTAAGTGTGATCAGCTGATACCGATTTTTCCGATATCGATTTTTTCCCCCAGATAACAGACAATTACAGCTGCTGCATGTAGTCGACGACAACGACACAAAAAAATGGGTTTCAACTTTTTTAATGTAACGTGGTACTTACTTTCCCTGCTTACTTTTATAGTAGTGACATATGATAACAAATTTTCTTTACAAATTTAAATAAATAAAATGTAATACATAAACAAATAATTAAACCCCCCCCCCCAAAAAGATCGGTTTGAAATCGGCAATACGTGCGAGTGATCGGCCAATAACCGATCAGCCAAAAATCGTCCATTTACGATCACTGGCCGATCAATCGGTGCATCCCTACTCCTTAGTGCAATGACATACTGCAACAAACATGTTGCAAAGATTAGTCTGTGATCTCTGCTAGATCCCCATTCTTTACAGGATGCCCACTCACACCTATACTCCCACTGAAAACACCTCAATTTCACCTTCGATCTGTGAAACTGAAACTATTATTCCTAAATAAATAAATGGTTAAGTATAATATTTCTGACTCAATTGTTTCATTGGGTTATCTGCAACATTAAAAACCCACCAACAGTTCTGGGCAATGTAAATTTTACGCATATAGCTTTTTTACTCCGTATAGTTTGAGTCCAAGTACACCAATGGTATTCCCTATTGGCCCTTTCAGCAAAAAGGCATTAGGAACATTGCAGAATTGAAGAAGTTCACTTGGCCTCAAAACTCCCCAAAACTTAACCAGACTGAGCATATGTGGGATGTGCTGGACAAACTAGTTTGATGTACGAATGTCTCACCTTGACTTACAGGATCAGCTACTAATGTCTTGGAGCCAGAAAGCACAACTCACATTCAGAAGTCTTGTGGAGTTCATACCTCAATGGGTCAGAGCTGTTTTGCCAGCACAAGGGGATCTACACAATATTAGGCAGGTGGTTTAATGTTGACTGGTGTACATAATTACTGACACAAGAAACCTGAATTTCAAACTTAATTATGCCAATTATTAAACAGCGTTCAAATCTAAGTTTATATCCAAGTTCAAATTCTTGTGGAATTCTTCTCCCAGCAAGCACATCACACTACACTACATCTGCCAACTATGTGAAATGTAAAACATGTATCCAATCGGTGGTCTCTAGAATCTAGCATTCTCATTTCTTATTTTGTATGACTGTTAACAATTCTGTTTTCTGGTTGGAGTATGTCCTAAAAGCCGATATAATATCTGGCTACATTGATAGCTGACGGTTTCTGCAATAAACCTTACGTTTATAACTGCTATGAGTATTGATTTTATTACTGCATATTTTACAGATTTTTAGCTAATGCTTTACTGCCCCAAAAGCATCACAATGCACCCTTAACATCAATCCCACACACTATTTTTAACCACCACAGCAACACTGGACTGCTTTAGTCTGGAGCCTTACTATTTTATTTTTGAACTACTATCTCACTACGGTGCTAATTTCACTACTCTGTACTTTTGCACTGTACAATAAAGTGTATCTTTTTAAGGTTCTGCTCATACCACAAATGATCTGTTATGATAGAAGAACAGCTTCGGATGGTGTGAACAGAGTGTATTGAAAATGGGTGTATTCTTAAAAAACTGAAGTGTTGTCAATAAGTAAAATCAGATATTTCAGTTGATGTAGGCCTAGCTCACTATACTGATCAATCATTGCTTCCCAAAAGTATTTTCAAAAGACAAGCAAACAGTCCCTGTTTTGTTTCTGAGAGGTTTGCGTACATCTCCAGAGGTTTGTGAATATACTACAGTACAGCACAGTTAGCCTATTTAAAAAAAGGAACAGGAGAAAATCAAATATAGCAATAAAATACAACAACGATGGGCTGTTATATGATCAGCTAAATGTTACTATTCAGTTTATACTTTTACTATGAATATTACATATTTATTATTGTTCATAAGGACAAATCAACAACGAACTTACTTTGCGGTTAATGCTGGAAGCACTTTACTGGCACAACAGTATCTAGTTATTTAAAGAGCTCATGGCATGCTGATTTTGTATGCTTTTATATAGCTCTTATATAGGTCCCCTAATACTGTATCTGAAGTCTCTTTCAATCTTGGTGCAAAATTATTTTCTCACTAGGCAAAGGAGATGTCCTAAACCCCATTTGACCAAATATGTAGTTACTGCACTTTGGCTTTGTAGTGCAGTATAGCTTTACAATGTTTAAGAAACAGATGTGGTTTACTTGAGCACTGATGTACCTTGCTCTGGATAAGAGCGTCAGCTACATGACGTAAATGTAAATGTAAATGTGCACTATCAGAAACAACGTCATGGCTGTGAAGATCACCAAAATCAAAAATCCAAATAGTGGCTTAATTTTAAAATGCCAATCTAAATTCAGCACTGGAACTTGGGTATCTGTTTTTTAACGCTACTCTACCTATAATGCAGCTCTACCTGATTCTGAAAGCTCTGATTTGGTCTATAATAGGCCAACATTTATTTTTATGATCCGTGCAGTTGTTCAGTGTCAAGTGTAGGACAATTTATCACAATAACAACACCTTTGAACCAGTCTTAACACAAACAACACAGACTTTCAGAGACAGTAGCATAAGAAGAAGGAAGAAGTGCTCTCCTCTAATATAAAGGTGTTTTTGTTATCTCAGCCAAGACCACATGATTGTGGGACAGAAGCTTTGAAAACAATGGAATAGCTCCAGTGAAACACCTCTCACTCAGAAAAAACATATTCAGGGGCCAGTTTCATTAAATGCCATTAAATAAAAGGGCCACAGTTCATCCAGTTCCATCAAAAAACACAAATGTTTTCATGGCATTCAGAACCAAAAGCCTCCAGGCTCTGCTAATAGTGTGTGTTGAAAATGATGTAATGGCATTACCATGTGTGTAAAAATAAAGAGAAATGTCTGATAATCAACCCCTTAAACTACCCTTAAACCCTTTTAGAACTCCCTTAAAGGGTCTATATGTAGATTATTCATTGTGACAACTACATACCAGAGCTGCACAACTAGGCTGTATCCATAAAATTATTAAATTCCATGCTAACGCTTAGTTTAGGGCAACACCACCCCCACCCCCCAAACCCAACATTACATTACCAGTGGCCTGCATGCGCAGCTAAAGACATTTTTGTGTGCATGTGGCTTCCCTCCTTTTTTTAGCTTTACATGTGACAACATGAAAGACAATGCGGTGTCACCACTACAGGAAAATCATTCCTAGAAATATTGTAGGCTTTTCAGCTTTGAGTGTTGCATCAGTGTGGCTGTCACTCTAAACATTCAAGTATACCATGAAGCCATTTCAAACACAACAGAATAGATACATTATGACCTTCTGTCCTTCCAACACCAGTAGCTTGACTCCACTTCCACAGATATGACCCATTATCATCTAAACTGCTTGTTAATTCAGCGCTGAGATCAAGCTGGTTTCACTTTGGTCTGTTTTACAGATAATAAATTATCTGTAAACTATGAGACTATTTTGTAAATACGCATATTGTTTCTTACAAATTTGACATAAATTGTGAGTGAGAACAGGGATTTCAATTAAATGCAAAAACTTAGTGATTCCCATTTTAATTGAGAATTATGCAGCACTGATCACAACATGCAGCAATGTAAACACATTACTGTATTTTATCCAAACCATGCAGCTCTACTATATATAGACAAAAGCAGTGGGACTCACCTCTTAACTACTGAATTTGAGTGGCCCCTTCCTTTTAGTGAAAAACAAACTTAATGCTTCAGCATTCCCAGACATTTTGAACAACGCCATACTTCCAACTTTCTGGACACAGTTTCGGGAAGAACCTTTTCTATTCCAGTATGACTGTGTCCTAGTGCACAAAGCGAGCTCCATAAAGACATGGTTGGATGAGTTCGGTATGGAAGAATTTGACTGGCCCAAACAGAGCCCTGACCTCAACCCCATCCAACACCTTTGGGATGAACTGGAACGGAGATTGTGAGCCAGACCTTCTCGTCCAACATCCGTGTCTGACATCATAAATGCTCTACAGAGTGAATGGGCACAGAAATTCCCACAGAAACTCCAAAATCTAGTGGAAAGCCTTTCAAGAACAGTGGAAGCTGTTATAGCCCCCTTTGCAACTTTAATTAATATGGAATTAAAGTTCATGTATTTAAATGCAGTCACTGTTGGCATAATGGTTAGGTGTCCAAATACTTTTGTCCATATACTGTAGCTTACACACTAGTTTTATAGTAACCACGAAAATAATAATCATGCAGAAATGGCCTCAAATGACACTCCGAGTGGCTTTGTCAGTGCATAAACAAGCCTCATCTATATATAAAATAAACACAAAAACAAATGCTCTCTAGATCCAAGGGCACTCTAAGATCCATTATCAAGACCAGTAAAGTAACAGCTATGGATACAGAGTACACAGAGCGAGAGAGAGAGAGGAGAGCAGCTGGAGAAGACTTATTGTGCGAGTTTGTCTTTTGGCCAGGCCTCTCTCTCCTCTGTCGAGTATTGATTATAATGGAATGCTGGCAGGAGAGAGCTGCAGCCCTGCTGCAATCCAATCATTCAGAGAACCAGGCTGTGCAGAGCACAAACACATACTTCTACACTTCCACCGGACGGGAGGTCATTCGTACACCTCCTTTATTACATATATGTACAGTAAATACCTACATGTAACATCTCCCTTACTTGTTATTTTAACATTCTTTATCATGTCAGAATTATTTTAGGCCTGCTTATCAGTCAGGGCATTTTTGTCTTGAAAATGACAAACACACACACACACACACACACACACACACACACACACACACACACACACACACACACACACACACACACA
>JBBPDC010076866.1:0-10445 GCA_037974485.1 Hemigrammopetersius urotaenia
ATATATATATATATATATATATACATATATATATATATATATATATATATATATATGTTTACTACATTTATACTCTTGCTCTTCTGCTCCTGCTTCTCTAAACACTATCTGCTTCTTCTTCTTCTTTTTGTTTAGGGGGACCGGAGTAATAGCACTAGCGCCCCGCCAGGACTGCAGCGGATTCTCTCTGTGATCGCTGTATCGTTGCTAAACCCCGCCCTCTGTACTACGATTGGCTGAAAGTTCAGAGCCCTGATTGGACGGCTGAGAAGTCTCTGCAGGTTGTGAGAGTTTCATACCAGTTCAGGACAAACCAGTGACCTCACATGAGCAGAGGCACACACATACACACTCTCTCTCTCTCTTTCACACAAACACGAATCTGAGGGGACACACTTCATCGTCGTCGTCACACTTCATCCTTCACTACTGTATTTAAGGTCTAATCCTAACATTCTTCTGGCTGTTCATTTAAAGTTAAACTTCTAACCAAAACAGTTTTTAATCTGTAAATTCCCAAATTAAATCTAGCTAAACTAAATTTCTGTGTCTAAATTTAATTAATTAATCCGAAGAGACTAAAATGTAAAATGAAAGCATGAAAACCTAACAGAAGCATGTTGTGTTTAAAGGAACCTGATCAGATCTGGTCCAGATCTCATGAACCTCACTTTGAAATAAATGAACCTGTACAATCTTTTTACTGATTGAGTTTTATCCTTGTTGGAGTTTGGAACAGTGCAGATTACTCACAGTACACAGGACACGTGGAGAACCTCAGTGGTGAAGCTTGTAGGCCTAAAGGTGAACATGTTGCCCTGTAGTACCTACAGACTGGTGGGGCTCCTGAGTCCACACTACAGGCCAGAGTCTCTCTCTCACAAACAGGACCTGTGAAAGTGGTACAGATGTTCCACCAAATGACTTCACAGCCTCCTCTTCAGCACCTCCTGAGGACCAACACGATGCCATGGATCCAGAGGTTCTTCAGTCTCATCCCAGGTGATGTCCTCACGATTACTGCTTTTATATTTTTCTACAAACGGAGAAAGAAACTTCTCTTTACTCTTGTCCATGTTTTTTGCTAACTTTGAATTAACATCCGTCTTTTCCTTTAACAGGGTTTGTTAAGGTGTGTAATTTATTAGGTTTATCATTCGAGAGACACAGGGAGAACAGAACAGACCCTCATCCTCAGAACTGGAGCATCGATGTACACTGGATAAGAGATTCTGGTAAATGCTGTAAATGTAAACAATGTTGAACTCAAGTTCACGTTATTGTTTGTCCTTAAGAGGCAAACTGTATATACCACTGTAAAAACAACAAACACAGAACACAACAGAGAATATATAAAAAGTAAGTAAATAAAATAAATAACTAGCTAGAATAGTGGTCACTACGTGGACGAGGACATCCCTCTTTTTCACTGAGTTCATGGCTTTTGACGGCTTCAGCCTCAGCTTCATCCTCCATCTCCCCCGACGTCTCAGTCTCAGCTTCATCATGAATAAACAAAAGTTTCCACACAGGTCTGATACAGGAGGTTGGCTTTGGGTAATAACACCCATAATGCTGTTCATGAGAGACGCCAGTTAAAGGATTTGGATATCGTGTGCTAAATACGCCCCCTAGTGGTGAGACTCAAATATAGTCAGAGTTTTCCATTTGGTGGCAAAGCGCGTGCAGGCCTTTTGGTTTCTCCTGTTCTGCAGATGTAAGTGTTTAACTTCATGACTATTTCTGCAATGCTTTAATACGTATTGTGAATGTGACATGGAGAATGATGTTGTCTGGGAGTCATTTAGGCTTTTTACAAGTGAATCTACAGTATAAACTGTTCACTATACAATCTAGAAATATAAATAAAAACGTAGAGCTGTAGGGTACGAGTGTGTGTGTGTGTGTGTGTGTGTATACATACACGATATATACATATACTGCCTGGGAGGCCGGAGGCCTGTGTTTAATTACAAACAAACATTACAGTGCAAAAACCCTCCACTACAGATATATCACTACAGATAACGTAACCACGGTAACGCCAGCCGTCCTCTCTCTCTCTCTGTCCCTCTTATTTTTTTTCCATGGCTGTATATGTATATACAGTATACACAGTCCTATGCAAAAGTTTGCCCCCCCTCAATAAATCACATATTTTGGTGATTTTGTCATTGAAAAGGTGTAAACACAGTCTCTCTAGGAAATGGAAAAAAATCACAATATTTTCAGCAAACATTGATGCATACTTTGTATGTCATAAATTGAACACATAATAAATAAAACATAATTGTGGCACTGTGCAAATGTTTGGGCACCCTACATAATCAGTACTTAGTAACACCTCTGGCAGATTCACAGCCTGCAAATGTTTTTTATAGCTAAAGATCTTTTATTTCTTGTTCTTGGGATTTTCTCCCATTGTTTCTTGCAAAAGGAAGAATGTCACTGGTTTTAATGGTGTAGCTGATGGAAATAGAAGCACGTAGCTGTTAACATGAAAGCGTTTGCTTTGTTTGGACTTTTTTGTGTGTTAAATCCAAAGCCTGGATGAGAATGGATCTCATGGCTAAAGCTCTAGGGAGAGTCTAAAGGCCGTGTACAACCAAAGATGCCATTACTCACCAAATGAGGCCTTCTTATGTGATCTTCGATTCACAACACAGATAGCTGACTCAATTAATGTTCCCTCCTTCCCTCTGCTCCATCGCAGTTTAAAAGCAATTCTACCCAGAGCTCCCTCAATGTTCCATGAAATTGGGCCAGATTGCCACGTCGTTTAATTAATGCGGTCCTTGTTGCATTGAAATGGCTTTTCATGTAATTATTTGTCTTCTGCTGATGGCAATTTCATGAGGTTTCGTTTTAAAGCTTTAATAAACTTTCATCAGTGCCTAAGAAAGATTAGTGGTAAGTAAAGATCACTCTGTGCCTAAAGCAAACCTTTTCACAGTTTCACGTTCACGGTAAATGCACAATTCCATTCTTTAAAATAGTAAATGTGCTCTTATTATGTTGTATGCTTTGTCTTTAAGGATGGGACCCACATACAGGGATATATATTGCCTGATATGAGAGAATATATAAGGGAATACAGTAATCCCTCAGTTTTATGCGGATCAGATTTAGTCTAACGCAGATTTTTTCTGAGAACCCAACTGTATTATACACTGAAAAGTTGTCAACCACCATAAAAAGAAGAAGAAAAAGCTGCTGCAGCATGTAGCATGACTGCTCTGTGTCTTGTCCTCGTATTTTAATGTTTTAACCCCCACCCACCCAATTTTCAACAGTTATCTCAGTTTATTTAGTATTAGTAAGCTGTGCACTGTCTAAACATGTGGGCAGAGAGAGTTATTTCAATGTTCTTTTGTGTACGAGTCTTTGCACGCCGCTAATGCTAGCCGCTAATGCTAGCCGCTAATGCTAGCTGCTAATGTTTTTTTAGCAATAAAGTTTTTGGATTCTGATGATTTACCATTACATTTTCTTTAAGGGTAATGCATTAAACTGAGTTTAAAATGCAATTAAAGTGTTCTGGGAGCAGATTTGGGGGCAGATGTAGGGTTAACATTATAAAAATAGGCATTTTTAGGCATTTTTTGAATTACTATAATCAGAGTTTGACTGTAAAATCAGATCAAACTTTATTTTCTGTTGGAAACAAAATCACTGTGAACTTGACACTGACCGAACCGCTGAGCCGTAAACAAAGTTACAAACTGCACAGAACTTTTGTTGGTAAGTATGTTAACTTTTTTAGTTCTTGCCCTGTTAGAAGTTTCCTCTCCATCCAAGCACTTGGAGCACCAGATCCACAAGCTCCTCAGATACTCCAAACTCTTTTGCGTCTTCCTCCTCTCACTAGGCAGGCTGTGGCATGTAGACTTCAGTCTCAGTCGGGACAGAATGTCAAACACAATTCAGAAAACAGAGACAAACTGAACACGACCTTCACCAGGGGACAGAAAAGACACTGTGGAAGCAGAGATGCGTCAGATGCTTGAGCATGACTTTAGCCCAGCCAGAATATTGTAAGAGATTATCCACAACATTTTGCAGATGTTGAAAAGAATGTGATTGGAGATGAATGGCAGTCTCAACTTCAGCAAATTAAAACAAAGTGAAGTGGCAAAGAAGACAAGAGGAACTGAACGGGGCCTGGAGAACTTCCCACAGATTAGATGTTAAAAAGCAGCTGCTAAACATCTGTTGGAGGAAGGGATGGGCGGAGAACCTCTGATGGGGAGGAGCTGTGTAATCCAGCACCACTACATTTGCCGGCAGTAAACATTGCAGAGGTTAAAGAGAAATGGATGTTTACTTTTTCATTTACAGGTCTACTCCCAGCTCAAGCTTCTGTTCTCAACAGGCTGTGGGAGTCGCTGGACAGTAGAGACAGTTCTTCAGTTGTCATCCTGGAATCCAAGATGTTCTGACAACATGTTGGAGCAGCTGGTGCAGAGTGGCTAGGGTGTTTGTCCAGCTATCAGAAAGTTGTTGGTTCTAATCCCAAGACTGCTAGTGGCACCTGGCTGCCTGCTGCTTCACTTGGTGAATAGGTGAAATGGGTTAAGAGAGTTAAATGCAGATGAAGGCGTGCTGTGGTGTGTGCCCATATGACAGAAGGGTCACTTTACACTTACAAACTGTGAACCAGAGGCTTCAGACAAATAGCAATTACCCGCTTTCTCCTGATGGTATATAGTGACCCCTCGGTTTTACGTGGATCAGGTGTCACGGATTCAGTCACACACAGATTTTTTTGAAAACCAAACTCATAGTCATATGCTGAAATCCGTACAATATCGTGGAAACTGCAAATATCCTCCACTGTTTTTTACTTTTTGTGGCAATAATTATATTTTTTCTGAATGTTTTCACACAAGGGAACCCGTTCACCTCGCCACGGTGTCCCAATACTTTCGTCCCGTGACCTTCCGAGTTGCATATCTCGGTGGGGAAAGCACTCAGACACTTCAAACTCTTACACAAGCCCTCATTTGTATTTTTAGCCCGAGTAGATCAGGGGTTATTTCCCGAGATGGAGCGCATTCAGACATGCGTGTAAACTTTTGTTCCGCAACCTTCCAAGTTGCATATCTCGCCGAGGAATGTAAATTTGAATACAGGTTTACCTTTACATTTATATGCATTTTTTTTTTTTTTTTACGAAAACACAACATTGCGTTTTTTCACTATACGCTGGTGCTCTTGGAACGTAACCCCCGTGAAAAGCGGGGGGTTACTGTACTTTATAGAGCTGAAAGGTACTGTCTTAGTTTTTGAGAACTCAAGACTGTTACATTTGACAAGTTGAATGTAAACAACCACACATTTCAATTACAGTTACATCTTATTTCACATATTTCTGCCACAGAGCTGCTGCTGTTCAGGCGACTGTGACGTTACGAGCACTTCCCGCTTGATGACACCTCATTGATTCAATCTGCTAAGGAAGGCATTGGCGAACTGATCTGAAATGTGTTTAATCATCATTTCTACTTATTTCAGGAGACACAATGAAGCCCAGAGCCTGGATGTTGTCAACTGCAGGACAAGTTGTCATGGGACCATTGGCATAGCTGCTATTTATGAAAGCTATACTTCAGAACTTCAGTCTTCGATATCCTGAAGATGCTCCATGCATGCCCAAGTTCATCCAGTTTTTTATACAATGTGACATCATCATACATACAGTAACAGAAAGCCCTGACCTTCATCGTTAATAAAAATATATTTTTTACAGTTTCCAGTGAATCATCAAAATATTTTATGGGGTTAAAAATAGTAATAGGGGGGGCTTCCGGTATGTGTTCTACTGAGTAGACGTGTATTCGACTCGCTCTACTACACTATACCATATTTATCTTTCAAACCTCACATTTTTTGATCTGAAGACCAGATTTAGTTATTTTTTACTTGCAGTACTTTTAATCCACCTCTAAAATGTCCAAACTGAAAGGTAAAGCCGAGCGAGAACGAGAAAGCTCAACAACGCCGACGCCTCCGGTAACTGTGGCCCAGATTAGCGGTTTGCTAGAAGAGCACAGAGCTGCGCTATCTGCTGATTTTAAGACCTCGTTTGAAAGCCTGTCGTCTAAACTGGACAGCGTTCAGTCTGCAGTACAGGACCATAGTCAACGCATTATTTCTCTTGAGCTTGCACACACCGATTTCGATAAACGCTTGGATCAGATTATGGCTGAATGCTCTGCACTCCAAAAAGAGAACGGGTGGCTAAAGTCCAAGATGGCAGATCTGGAAGGGCGCAGCAGACGCCAGAATATTCGGATTGTAGGCCTACCTGAAGCTATTGAGGGTCCACGTCCCACTACTTTTTTCTCCCAATTCCTCGCCGATGTTCTTGGACCGCAGGTACTTGTTTCACCGCCGGAGATGGACAGGGCCTAGCTCCTAAGCCGCCCGCCGGAGGAAAACCTCGACCGGTCATCCTGCGTTTTCATCGTTACCAAATAAAAGACTTGGTGATTCGCGAGGGACGTAAGAGGGACGACTTGACCTATAAAGGCCATAAGATTAGGATTTACGAGGACTATACCCCCGAAGTGGCAAAGCAACGTACGGAGTTTAAGGGTGCCATGGCAGAACTCTACAGGCGGGGATTCCGGCCTGCACTTCTCTATCCAGCTAAACTACGCATCGTTCTGCCAACCGGGGAGAGAAAGTGGTTGCAATCGGCGTCGGACGCCGACAAATGTGTACAGGCCTTGGACAGGAACTAACGATTCGTTTTCGTCTCAATGCTCCGCTAACCAAACTGTCTCAGGTATGGGCTAAGTGAGGCCTTTACTGTATAGCTGCCTTTTCCCAGGGCGGGCGGCCTGGAGACGCTTTATTGCACTGTTTGTGCCTTTGTAGTGTTAAAATATTCTTTATTGGTACGTTCTCATCCTCCTCCTTGACAGTAGGCTGTGTTAACTTTCTCTGTTGACAATTTATCACCAAACTTATCGTACTTTGCACTGAGCAATCCTATGTGCTCACCTACAAATGCTACCGGAATAATAGCTCCAATCAATCATTGAGGAACGTTCATTGGTATTGAGGTGTTTGTCCTACTATTTGACTGAAATGTTTGTTATCGACCGAGGTTAAACTGCTTTCTCTTTTTGATTTAATGACTAGAGGTTGGTGTAGTAGGGTTTGAGATAGGAGGTCCTGGATGTTTGGAATATGCTGCTGTCTTCTTCGTTTGGGGAAGGGGACTAAGTGGGTGGGGGATGTTTCTTTTTTTTTGGCCCGGGTTTGTTATTTATTTTTTGCTGTTTGCTTTCTTTTGGTCTTTTTCACTTATGTGGTGCTATTCAGTTCGCTAAATGTCATGTCATCCGCACTTTCAGTGTTCAATGTGGTGCATTGTAGGCGCTGCCCTCTTTTGCCAATACAGGATCGTACCTGCACAGTAATGTCACTTAGAAAATCCAAATATGGTTGACAGTAACATTGTGGGTAGTCCGACTAGATTTTTATCCTGGAATGTGAAGGGCATGAATGGTCCAGTCAAGAGATCTAGAGTTCTCACCCATTTAAAACGGCTTAATGCAGATGTGATTTTTCTACAGGAGACACATTTGCGTATCAAGGATCAGAAAAGACTTAATACACCATGGGTAAGCCACGTTTTTCACTCCAGTTTCAATTCCAGAGCGAGGGGTGTTGCAATCTTAATTTGTAAAAAATTACACTTTTCACTTTCTAAGATGATAACTGACGAGAATGGGAGATTTTTAATCATCGTAGGGACTATCTTGCACAATCCCGTCGTCCTTGTGAATATTTATGCCCCAAATTTTGATAATGCTCAGTTTGCCCAAAATCTGCTGAGGACGATACCCAATTTGAATACACATCTTCTGATCTTTGGGGGAGATTTGAATTGCGTTATTGATCCGGTTCTAGATAGATCCGCCTCCGCCATGTCCAAGTCATTCTCAGACTTTGTCACAGAACGGATACATTGATCCATGGAGATTTTGTAATCCACAAGCCAGAGAATATTCTTTTTTTTCTTATGTTCACCACACATACTCCCGCATAGATTATTTTTTTGCCAACAGCTCACTAATTTCAAAAATTCTAAATTCCGAATACTTTCCAATTGTTATCTCAGATCATGCGCCTCTGGCTCTAGACATTGCTTTGTCTTCCCACCATACATCGCGTCCCACTTGGAGGCTTAACTCCTTGCTTCTCTCAGACTCTGCCTTCTGTGAATTTATTACAGGTTCCATTGATGATTTTTTATCTACAATTAAATCAGATACCACCTCAAACTCCTTATTATGGGAGACTCTTAAAGCTTACCTAAGAGGCCAAATTATCTCCTATTTGTCTCACCAATCTAGATCCAAGAAAACCAGGCTTAAAAACCTTTCCACAGAAATTCTCAAGCTTGATCACCTATATGCTCAGAAACCCACTCCAGAAACATATAAACAACGCCTTGACCTGCAACTTGAATTTGACCTGATGTCAACAAGTGAAGCAGAGCAGCTGTTATTACAGTCTCAGGGGAACTACTATGAATTCAGGGAGAAAGCTTCTCGTTTGCTAGCTCATCAGCTACGGCATCATACTGCCGCCCGGCACATCATGCAAATTAAAAACACATCAGGCACTTTGACATCAGACCCAATTGAAATTAACTCTGTCTTTAAAACATTTTATACCAGTCTGAGTCCCCTTCCAACTTGGAAAATATGCAGCAGTTTCTTGATAGTTTAGTTGTCCCCACAATTGAGGCTGAAAAAGCTGCTGAAATGGACTCCCCCCTTAATTTGGATGAGGTTATATCCTCAATTAAATCATTACAATCCGGTAAATCCCCTGGTCCTGATGGGTTCTCCTCTGATTTTTATAAAAAATTTTATCCCAAATTGGCCCCGTTACTCTTATCTGTTTTTGAAGAGTCATTGGAACAAGGTTCTCTCCCTACTACACTGAGACAGGCTTCTATCTCATTATTGCTCAAGGAAGGGAAAGATCCGACTTCCTGTACTTCTTACAGACCCATAAGCCTCCTTAATGTTGATGTGAAAATCCTGGCCAAACTATTAGCCTCCCGCATAGAAACAGTCCTCCCTTCTATTATTTCGGATGAACAGACAGGTTTTATTAAAGGAAGACACTCCTTTTTTAATATTCGTACTCTCCTCAATATACTGTACTCCAAACATCATAGTAATCTCCCTGAAGTGGTTATCTCAATGGATGCAGAAAAGGCTTTTGACAGAGTGGAGTGGGAGTACCTTTTTGCTGCCCTGAGAAGGTTTGGCTTTGGTGATAAATTTATCTCTTGGATTCATCTCCTGTATACTTCCCCCCTAGCATCTGTCTGCACCAATACCATAAGATCTGGTTTTTTTACTCTGTCACGTGGCACTCGTCAGGGTTGTCCTCTCTCCCCTTTACTTTTTGCTATAGCTATAGAGCCACTTTCAATAACTCTTAAGAACTCCCCTTTGTTACAGGGCGTGACTCGTGGGAGTACAGAATATAGGGTGGCTTTATATGCAGACGACCTGCTTTTATATCTCACAAATCCAACCAACTCTCTTGCCTCTATTATGGCAATACTTCAGGACTTTGGCTCCTTCTCTGGCTATAAGCTTAACATACAAAAAAGTGAATGTCTACCTATAAACAGAGCTGCACAGCGGCTCAAACAGACGGACCTCCCCTTTCGCCTGTGTTGTGCTGGTTTCAAGTATCTGGGAGTAAATGTGACTAGCTCACCTAAAGCTCTGCGGGCTGCTAATTTTCATCCTCTAATGTCCCATATAAGGGCAGCGTTTCAAAGATGGGATAACTTGCCGATATCCCTTTTGGGCAGGATCAATATGGTAAAAATGAGTGTCCTACCAAAGTTCTTATACCTCTTCCAGTGCATCCCTTTATTCTTACCCAAATCTTTTTTTAAATCTATCGATCAAATGATTTCCTCATTCATTTGGAGAGGTAAGAATCCCAGAACTTGCAAATCATTATTACAAAAATGCCGGCTTAGTGGAGGTCTGTCTTTACCTAATTTTATATTTTATTATTGGGCAGCCAACATTCAAAAGTATATTTACTGGCTAAAAGACCCGCAGGCAAATTGGTGTCAGTTGGAAGCTAATTCCTGCCTCTTTACATCCCTCCCGGCCTTATTATTTTCATCTATCCCAGTATCCCTCTCTCAATATACGGATAATCCTGTGGTCCTTGCCTCTCTTAAGATATGGTACCAATTTAGACGTCATTTCAAGTCTGTTCCTGCGCTTGTTCTTGCCCCTTTGTGTGACAATCACCTTTTTCCCCCTTCCCGTTTAGACTCCACATTTTATTTGTGGGGGAAAAAGGGCATTAAATGTTTCTCTGATCTTTTTAAGGATGATGTCTTTCTTAGCTTTACAGATGTGTCAACCATATATGGACTGCCC
>JBBPDC010076875.1:0-10445 GCA_037974485.1 Hemigrammopetersius urotaenia
TAGTGTTTTTAAAGGGAAAGTAATCGAAATAATCGACCTGGAAAAATTTGATCGATTATAGGTTCTGAATGTCGATTGCGATTGCTTTTCGATTAATCGCCCAGCCCTGCTAGAAATGATTGCAAAAAATGGGCTGTTAACTGGATTCAAGGTCCAAATTTGAAGATATCTGCCTTGAAGGCTGCTTCAAGAGACTGAACTACAGAAAACCTCCTGACTGAACCCACACATGACTTGTAGGCTTGAACTTTTCGACATCCATGCTAAACATTAGCTTCTTTTGGACCAGTTTAAAGCAGACACATGGTTCTGTGCTGAACCAAACTGCAAAGACCACTAATTGTGTTTTTTGGTTTGGTTTGTTGTTTTTTTGGAAATTGGTTCTTCAATGAAGTGTTTTTTTCTCCAGAGCTTCAAAATTAAGGGCAGCGTTACTAACCGTATGGTATTTACTTTTTTCAGACTTGCTGGCTGTAAACTCTCCATGAGCTCCTGTGAAATCATGTGTTCTTGTCTAAAATTAGCAAACCCCCCCCTGAAAGAGCTGGACCTTAGTAACAATGACCTGCGGGACTCAGGAGTAGAGAACCTCTCGGCTGGTCTGAGAAGTTCAGACTGTAAACTGGAGATACTCAGGTAAGAGTTTGTGAAAGAACACCCTGCTGGTCTATTATTTGTTTTAGCTTCTACTATATTCTGAAGCTAAACGTCATGAGTGCACCACAGTAAAGTGTAAGTAATATGTCGGATACTGGCCCTTTTCATTCATTCATAGGTTTTTGTTAGCTCCACACACTCTTTCCATATTCCTTTACTTTTGTCTTTCTTTTCTATAGACTGTCTGGTTGTTTAGTGACAGAGGAAGGCTGTTCTTTTCTGGGCTCGGCTCTGAAATCAAACCCCTCTCACCTGAAAGAACTGGATCTGACCTACAACCACCCAGGAGACTCGGGGGTGAAGCTGCTCTCTGCTAGACTAGAAGATCCACACTGTAAACTAGAGACACTCAGGTGTGTATGTTTATTTATCTCTATATATTTTTGTTTGGAATTGTTCCTCTCCTCATCCATCTTAATCAGGGTGGTGGTGGCCTAGTGGTAGGATACTTGCCTCTGGACCAAGAGGTCATGGGTTCGAATCCTACCTTCAGCATACCGCCACTGAGTCCCTGAGCAAGACCCTTAACCCCAAGTTGCTCCAGGGAGACTGTCCCTGTAGGTAGGGAATGGAAGTCGCTTTGGATAAAAAGCGTCTGATAAATGCCATAAATGTAAATGTAATCAAAGCCTATTTTCTTGCAAAAGTGAGAACCAGAACGAACAGAACTGTTTTCTCTCTTTATTTCCAGACTCGCTGGCTGTAATCTTACTAAGGATTCTTGTGAGACACTTGCATCAGCTCTACAATCAGAAAACTCTTCCCTGAAACACCTGGACATTAGCACCAATGACCTGCAGGATTCAGGAGTGGAGCTGCTCTCTGCTGGACTGAAGAGTTCACACTGTAAACTGGAGACACTCAGGTGAACTTTTTGTAGTTTTCCAAAAGGCCATTTTGGTCACCATGCCTTTGTGACCCTGCTATTTTCCTTTTGCTCATGTTTGCTAAGCCTGTTTCCATCTTTTCTGCAGATTGTCTGGTTCCTTGGTCACAGAGGAAGGCTGTTCTTTTCTGGCCTCAGCTCTGAAATCAGACTCCTCACTCTTGAAGGAACTGGACCTGACCTACAACCACCCAGGAGATTCAGGAGTGAAGATGCTCGCAACCATAGTGGAGCATCCACTCTGCAATCTGAAAACCCTTAGGTGTGTGGGTTTGTGTTCGTGTGTTTAAGCAACAGTAGGAGTTCTTAAAAGGTCATCTGGCACACTGACTGTATGTAGGGCTCACGGTGTGGTTAAAAAAAACCCAGGTTGTACAGTTTACATTTATGCTACATTTATTAATGTATAATTTATCATACACTTTTATCTGGAGCAACCTGCTAAACATGCAAACACATGAACTCCAAATCAGTACAGAGTATCCATACTATCTGAAAGAGGGCATGGCCTTAAAGAAATGTTTTTATTTAACATTAAATTAATTATACTTTACTGTAAAAATGCAGTACTTGGGCAAAACATCATAAAACGCATAGCCTACAGTACTAGCTTACAGATGTAATGCTGTAAATTGGAAATGTATT
This sequence comes from Hemigrammopetersius urotaenia, assembly GCA_037974485.1. Taxonomy (NCBI): domain Eukaryota; kingdom Metazoa; phylum Chordata; class Actinopteri; order Characiformes; family Alestidae; genus Hemigrammopetersius; species Hemigrammopetersius urotaenia. The sequence goes on from JBBPDC010076875.1 coordinate 2,189, forward strand.
AAATAATAATGTTGAATGTTCTGCACATAAAACACAGAGAAACACAAAAAACTGCACATAAAACACAGAGAAAACTGCAATGATTTTATGATTAAATCATTCAGCAATTAGCACAACAATGGAGGAAGAGACTTCATGTCTTTCATGCATAAGAGAAACCATAAAGGGTTCTGGAGTAAAGTCCATCAATTCGAACAGCTCGGTTATGTTTCGTATTTGTGTTACATTGGTTTTACCAGCTTGTGATCCTAGTAAGCATTAAGCAGTTTACACAGAACGAATGACTGTTTTTCTCAATGAATGGAATCTTCTTCTTTAGAATGGAGCATGCAGGGGAGGTCCGGATCAACCCAGGCCTGAGAAAGTGTAAGATTTGTTCGTTGTTCATTCATGTACATCCACCCACCGATAGACAGGCATATTCTCACTCTTAGCAGGGGTGTAAGTCTCAGAACAGCTCGATTTCATCATATAATATTCACCAGGGTTCGGTTTGACCTGAATTTACCGTAAAGTGACTTTTCACACACAAAAGCAATATATGGTCAAACAAAAATGTTTGAAAACCACAAAATGTTTTGAGCATTAGCATACAGCTGTAAAATGCAAGGTTATTTGCTAGTTTTACAATATTTCACCCATATTAAACAATATTCAGCACAATGTACTCAACATTATAACTGTGTTTAAACAGTGTTTTAGTGATGTCCTGTCCTCTAATAGTTCTCCTCGTGTGCAGATTCCTGTGAGCTCACTCTGGACCCGAACACAGTACACACGGACCTCGCTCTGTCTGAGGGGAACAAAAAGGTGACGTCCGTGCGAGAGCAGCGGGACTACCCGCATCACCCGGACAGGTTTGATATCTGGCTGCAGGTCCTGTGCAGGGAGAGCGTGTGTGGACGCTGTTACTGGGAGGCTGAGTGGGGTGGGAGGGGGGCGGCCATAGCAGTGACTTATAAGGGAATCAGCAGGAAGGGGGGCGGTGACGACTGCAGGTTTGGCTATAATGACAAGTCCTGGAGGCTGTACTGCACTAATTCAGCCGGGACAAGCAGTTACTCTGTGTGGCACAATAAGAAAATCACAGACTTACCTGCCCCCCCTCTAAGCTCCAACAGAATAGGAGTGTACCTGGACTGGGCCGCCGGCATTCTGTCCTTCTACAGCGTCTCCTCCGACACGGGTGAGCTGACCCTCATGCATACCTACCACTCTAAATTCTCTGAGCCCCTGTATGCAGGCTTTTGGATCGGTTTTGACTCCTCAGTGTGTGTGTGTTAGAATAGCTTTCTAGCGCCTGCAGTTTGATTAAAACCACATGCAAGTCTATTGCAAATCTAATTTTACTCATAAGTCAGAAGGAACTGGTTTAAATTATTACATTTTTTTTGTTGACCTGTGTTATCGATAGCTGCTGTGAAATGACTGTGGCAGGCTACACTGGGGGAAACTGCATCACAGTATAATCAGTATTAGTGTTTTCTTTAATGTTGTCACGTCTCGCTGTGTCTCATACACGCAGGAGGCACACAAACAGACTTCCATCGTCGTGATTGCTTTTTATTCAGAACATAAACCTGGCACGAGGGCCGATACATACAGCAACGTAAAGACAGGGTGAACGACGGTGAACCCACAAACGAGTAACCCAGAGTGACATACTTATACACCCCTCATGATTACCCACACCTGCTTCTCATAAGGCCTCATTCCTGACCAGCCCTGGATCAGGAATGAGGCCACGCTCGTCAGAGCCACCCCCATGGTGACCTCTTGTGGCCACCCAACGCTACAGGCCCCAGACCTGACAAATGTGTGGAGGTAATCTTTTCACTCTGAGGCAATGTTTAATGTGCTGAATGTGCTTTAATTAAGCACTTGAGCATGAAGAAGACAAAAAAATGCCTCCACTGAATGGTAACATTATCATTTTTCCAACTCAGAGAGACGCTGCGGTAAAAAGAGAGATGCTATGTTTATTGTTGACTCTGAGCTGAAGCTCTGCTGCAGTGCTGTGTGTGTGCAGGTGCTGAGGCTCCTTTTCACCTCGGAGTCCCGACCACTAAAAGGAGCAGCATGAACGAACTTGATGTTAAAGTGAGGCCAGCATTCGTGTTAGTGCATATGCTGTCAGTAAAGCCTTTCGTTTTGCTGTGTTATATTTGAAAACAGTGAAAATTGATTGGTTAGAATGTATGGTCTCACTGGATTGTCTTATGCCGTTACTTCGTCATTCGAATGATAAGCGGATGATTATTTACCGTTCCAGTAATATTTATGTGGAAAACAAGAAGGTTCATGTTTCTGAGGTCACAAGCAAAATAATGTCAGGAGGCCTCAATCAAAGATATTATTTTAATGCAAAACACAGCATTTACCTCATTGTGCTTCTTACAGAAGTCAGAAAGCCTTGATTGCGTCCTCCATGTTGGAACCATAGTGTTAGTTTCATAACCGGCTTGTTGGTGACTCTTGGGGGAAACAGCAGCCACCAACTGAAGCAGCTTAAGGTGCTGATTGTCTGTCTGATGATGATCCAGCAGCTCTTTCTCGTCAGACTTTTCTTCAGTTTTTGTTCTTTTTTTTGGTAGCCACCAGAATGCAGTAAATACAATGTGCCTAAATGTATTTATTCATCTGTTTGTTGAGTTATTTATTTATTTAGTGTGTTTTTGGTCTCTGCTTATATTTCACATTGTTATTTCAAGTGCTGTGTAATTATGTTATGTTTTGTGTTACTTTTAGTACTGTATTGTTTAATTGGTACTGTTTTGCATCAAAAGTTGTGTAATATATATATAGAGCACTTTTAACTGAACTGTTCTCCACTATTTGCTGTCTGTGATGCTCCATTAAATGACTGTTGCGCTGCACGTGGCCTCTGTATCTTTTAAAGTATGCTTTCGGAAAATACCGCCTTGTGTTTTTAGATACACAGGACTGGCCTGTAACTCACTCGTTCACTCAGGTTTGAAAAAGTCTCCACAAAGAGAAAGTCAAATTGCTTTCTGTGCTTTGCTGCTTCCGATCAGTGACACTGTGTGTCCGTGTTCTTTATATACAGTACATATAGTTGTCCCCTTTAATGGTAATAGTAACTAATTAATAGTACTCGTATACCACCTTTCTGTGCATCTTTAAAGAGTGGAGGTAAATATAATGTTAAAAATATAATCGACAGTGGCTCTCGCGGTCAGTTTGCAGCATCCCTGCTGTATTACAGGACAGTTACACAATATTAGCAGGGTTAGTTCTTTGTTTACATGCTACAAATAATAACACCTGCTGTGAGATTCTCGCATTCAAACGAGGGTTGGTAAGTAGTTATTCCGCGTTAATTAAATGTATGTTTAATACTTCTTATAGAAACTTTGCTTCAGTGAGACGCTGGCAGTTACAGGCCAAACATTCCAGCAGCCTGGACAGATTCAGGAATTTAAGACTCCCTGTTATTTTTATGCGTATTTTAATGCTTTTTGAGAGGAAAGAAGCTCTCTATAAAAAATAATATATTCATACACACACGCATACATACACACACACAAACACATACATACACACACATACAAACACATGCACACACACACAGATATACACACACACAGACAGATATACATACACATTACACACACACATACACACACACATACAAACACACGCACACACACTGATATACACACACACAGACAGATATACATACACATTACACACACTTACAAATACACACACACACACACACATATACATACACACAGACATACAAATACACACACACATACACAAGGTGTGCTCAGCTGCCCTCTTCCTCAGAGTTAAAGGACCATCACAGGACCACCAGTAGTGGATTACTTTAGGGTCCTGATGAATAATCATCAAACAGTATTATCGATTAGGATGAAGGAATTAGGATTATCAGCATGATCTAATATGCATGACTTCTGTATAAGCATGTGTTCATTGTATCCCTTCCACATATTCTGAAGATCCAGTGCATTCAGGGGATCTTTCCTTCTTTGGGCGATTTCAGATTCCTCACATTCTTGTGGCTAAACCACGTCTCCTTAAGATAAACACGTCACTGTAGGTCGAGGCCAGAGCTCTCGTAAGAAAAGTTCTTCCAGATCCGTGACCGGTCATGAGCACAGCTGGCTGATCTCACTGTGCAGAACCATGAAGAAGTTGCAGCTTTCTTTACATCTTCCTGTGTTTTTGAGTAACACCGGACCAGGTGTTTGTGTTTTTGTTTCGTTTTGTATGAAGGTCCACTCAGAGGTCCAGAGCTCTTCATAAACGTCTGCTGAAGCCGATGGAAGTTTTCCAAGTTGTTGGATCATTTTATTGTCACCAAATCATTACAATTACCATGAAATGATCTCAACAAGTGACAGGACAACTTGAGGAATGGTCCTGCTCTTCCAAAGTGTCATAAACGCATTCATAAACATCTGTTTCAAATATCGGCTATATCTAAAATCCCATGCTGCCATTATTTTTCAGGCAAATCTCTGCTTAAAGAATTCCCCAAAACAAAAAGAAAAAGACATTTTTTAAGTATGTGATTTATTTAGAAGAGAGGAGGTTCTGCAGCTTTAGAACCTTCAGTAAAAAAAAAAAAGTTTTAAACGAAACCGCTGGTAGAAAAATGCCAACCCAGCATTAAACAACAGCTTTAGAGACATACTGTATACAGACATAGTCTTCAGTTTTCCCTCTTTAGCAGGGTAGCAAAAAATAGAAGCTTAATTATTTGCATAAATGAATCGACAAATAATCAATTGGTCCAAATTTAGCCATAAGAAAGAAATGTTTAAAAATAAAAGAATAATTTTTACTAACTTTTTCCAGTATGACTCTGCATGGCAGTTTAATACTGGAATTTGAAACACAGATGAATCTCCAGTCTGGCCATAATTTAGAGCTGCTGTAAGTGATATAAGGAACGAAACAATGATCAATATGTAGGTTACAACTGTATTTATGCAGCAGCCTCGTTTACCTAGTTTACCATTTTAAAGAGTGACTGTGTTCTCACTTCTCTAGGTGAGCTGTGTGCGAGTTTCCAGATTAGTGTTTTTTCTTGTGAAATGTTTACAGAATTAGTGTCTTCTGAGCTAATTAAGCTTAGTTTTCATATTTAGTTAATGTATGTAACACTGTAAGCAAAATATGCCGAAGGTCGAGAGATTTTAGATTCATTTTTAATAGACAGAACCGATATGACTGAGAACATTCCAGTGTTCAGCGTTGCGTTCTTTTCAGCTGTTTGAAGGTAAAGCTGTAGGGTTGGCACGATATTTTTTCATGTCTGATACTGATACCAATACAAATACTAGGGCTGGGCGATTAATCGAAAAGTAAACGAAATTCGACATTCAGAACCTATAATCAAATTTTTCCAGGTCGATTATTCCGATTACTTTTCCTTTAAAAACACTACCGTGTGTGGAGTCACGTGACCCCGCTCCGTTATGTTACGTTACTCCGCCGACATGTCGAGCACGGAGAGCTTAAACACTGAGACAACTGGGCAACTATGAGGGCAAAAAAAAATAAAATAAATAAAATAATCGTTCATTAATCGTAATCGAGTTAAAATGTTCAATTAATCGAGATTTTGATTTTAGGCCAAATCGCCCAGCCCTAACGAATGCTCTTACTTTGAGTATCTTCCAATATCAATACCAATCTGGTGCCATCTTTTCCCTTCCTTCATCAACTTAGCTGTTACATCAGTCTAAATGCACTTTAAATCTAAAACAGCTCCTACTTCCTCTTGAGAGCGCTATACAAGTTACAAGTTATGAAATTCCAGTTTCTACACTCATATAGTGCCCAGTGAGTCCATTCTGGAGTTCTGCACACATGTCTGAGTCTCCAGCGGCTCTGTATTAGACGTGTTCTACACTATCTGTGCAGGAGTCTGTATTTTAAGTGCACTATGTAGGGAGCAGAGAGCCGTTTGAGACACAGCTTTGCGGCTCAAATGTGTTACCTGTGCCCTTGTCTGTATGTCTATGCTGACAGTGTGGTTCTCAAAGTGTAGTTGAGCGTATTTGTAACTGTTCAGGTCTTTTCTGATATCCAGTCTGGTGATTTTGGCCCATGCCGGACCAATATTGACACGGAGCATTGGATTGGTGCATCCCTGGTACTCATTTAAGGTTACACGTTCATTTATCAACATTTTAACTAAAACATTTGACCGAAGAAGCAGAAAAAATAGTTTTTACTCAAAGGACATTAGAAAGTGACGCCATAACCAGTTAAGAGCTAACAGAGCCAAGCAGCCCCAAACGATTACACAACTCGCCCCTGTTCTCAGTGATGAAGGATATTAATATGGCAACCAGTGCATAAACAAAGGCAAACTGAGGTGACTGGTTTGTTCTACACTGGTGAGTTTGAACTGTACAAAACATTCTGTACAAAATAAACTGCTGAGTCATTCACCGACCAAACGTACTGCATGGAATTTATTTGGCTTCATATTTTCTGTTCCACCTTAAATGGTGTAATATAATATTCTGACTGCACCCTTTAAGGTGGATCAAAAATTCCAGCAATACATTGACAACAGACCCGGAGCACTGTGACTGGAATGTTTACTTAATAAAGCAGATCACCTGACAACGACAATATGTCCAGAGATTCCAGAGAATCTTAATTCTGTCATCACTGCAGTCTAGATCTGCAAAAACCAAGTCAGACTCCTTATCTAACTGAATGCTAACTAATAACGTATTGTGTGAAACTACCAAAAAACAGAATATTTTGATTAGAAAATAAACATACATACTAAAATGAAGAATTTAATGTAAATGTGGTTATTCCTAAGATGCTCGCAAACTGTCTTCAATTAGAGCTTTGAGATACAGCTTGTCTTTTGCCAAAATCTATTGTAGGTTCAGGCTACATAATATGGACAAAGTATGCGTACTGTGATTATACTGCTACATACTGTGACTGCGAGACAACAGTTTTGCTTCACCCATTGCTGAGGTTCTAAAAAGTGTTTCAGCGCCACGGTGCCTTTTGAATGAGCTACAACTAGGGCTGGGCGATTAATCGAAAAGCAATCGAAATCGACATTCAGAACCTATAATCGATTACTGTCCCTTTAAAAATATTGATAGTAGATAGTGTGTGTGTTTCCTTCAATTATTTTAAAATCAAGTAATGATGAAGTACCCTTCATTCAGAAACCTCACACTTGTAATATGTGAGCATATTTACTGTACAAAACTAGTCAGTGAACTATGAGGTAAAAAAAAATAAAAAATAAAATAAATAATCGTTCATTAATCGTAATCGAGTTAAAATGTTCAATTAATCGAGATTTTGATTTTAGGCCAAATCGCCCAGCCCTAGCTACAATGCAGAGCAGCCAATCAGACAAGAGATAATTTATGTATATCAGTTTTAAAGACACAGTGATATAAACAGCCTGATTAACTGTGAGGGGTAAACAGAAGTTGGAAATTGCTCATATAAGAATAAATTATGATGAACTACAAATTTTACTTTTGGCACACATACAGTACGTGATGGAAAAAATTAAACAGAAGGAAAAGTTCATGCATGGGCCCCTTACAAACACCTCGGCCAATCAGTGTCTTCAGTGCTTAAAGAAATAATGAGCTGAAATCATTAGACATTTCTCGATTACGTAAACACCCAAACACTCGCCAACTAGTTAAGGGCCACTTGCAAGTTGCAACCTTCTGCAATATCAGTATTGCTGAAACCGATATCGCCATAGCCGTTAACAGGTGATATATTGTGCAGCCCTAATGTAGGAATAGGTGAACTGCTGCCCCCTTCAGGTAAAGTCCATAACACCTTCTCAGTTGGAGGCCACTTTCAAAATGATAACAACAAAAAAACAGCAATTGACATTTTTAATATGTTGAATAACTGTTCCAGCTCTACTCTTTAGCACAACATATAAAATAACATACATGTCTGTCTTGCCTTTAAAGTCTCAGATGTGTAAGTATGCTGATCCTAAATCAGCACTCACCATAGATTTGGCCGTGACCTGGGCACAGGTCATTTGTCTGATTTCTCTGTTGTCCTTTGTGTGCTCCTCTCCATCAGAGCTGGACTCTTGGCTATTCATTACTGTCCTCTGGACAGTGTGAGACTGGATCATGCATCACATCCCCACCCTTAGAAGAAGCATAAGAGCAGTGCTGTGTGCTCCTATTAAACTCCTTGAACCTCCTTTTCAGAGGAACCTCACTGAATGGCCTGC
>JBBPDC010076956.1:0-10443 GCA_037974485.1 Hemigrammopetersius urotaenia
TGTGTGTGTGTGTGTGTGTGTGTGTGTGTGTGTGTGTGTGTGTGTGTGTGTGTGTGTGTGTGTGTGTGTGTGGGGGATGAAGTTGTCAAGGAAACGTGTTCTCATACCAGTCTGCAGCAGCCACGAGCACAAGGAGGGGGTTAAACACCCACACATCACTCAGAGAGAGGAAGTCATCTCACCTCCACAAACACATGAATAAAGAACATACAAACTACAGAAGTCAGCTTTATTGACCTTTATAATAATAATAACAAAAATAATAATATAGTATGATGATAATGATTTTTTTTATTATTTGCACTTTTAAATAACCCAAAGATGTTTATCAGGTTTCAGCGCTGAAACTAAAAAGATCATTACACAGTAAGAATAAAACTTTGTTTAGATAGTTGGTAAATGATGGTGAACACTGAAAAATTCATAGAAGATACTGATTAAACCACATTGAAAACTAATTCAAAGTAGATATTGGCTAATTCATAGTAGAAATCAATAATTAATAGTAGATGTTGAATAATTAGCAGTATACACTAAATTACTCATAGTGGAAACTAGTGACTAATTTATATTTGATAATGTTTTTTGTAATAAATTTCTCTAAGCAGCCTGGTGGGAGTGAGACCAGCACATAGCTTGATGTATTTTCACTCTCTCGCTTGCTCTCTCTCTCTCACGAACACACACACACGCACAAACAAAACCGCTGTAGTAGGCGGTGACTTTGTGGCAAATCTCTCTGCAAAAATACTCGTTGTGGTGCAGAAACGGGAGTCAATTTAGGTCCATGTCGCACTCCTCTACCTGTCTCGCACCCTCTACAAGTCTTGCTTTCTTCTACCCATCTCACTTTACCTGTCTCACCCTCCTCTACCTTTCTCGAACCCTCTACCCATCTAACCCACAACATTGTTTCCCCCTACACTTCTCATCTTCCTCTGCCCATCTCAGTTTTATCTCACCCTGTTACCTTTCCCATTTTAATCTACCCATCTCGCCTTAATCTACCCGTCCCATTTAATTCTCCCCATCCTACCTTCCTCTACCCGTCTCACTTTAATGTACTTGTCTCACCTGCCCCTACCTGTTTTGCCTTCCTCTACCCATCTCTCTCTACTCATCTTACCCCCTCTCACCCCCAATACATCTCATCCTCCTCTAACCAGTTTGACTTTAATATACAGTGGTGGAAGTAATTATTCGATCCCCTGCTGAATTTGTAAGTTTGCTGACCAGTCTCTAATGTATGAGGTAGTTTCATGAAGAGAGTTTAATGAAGAGAGGCAGAATATCAGCCAAAAAATGTGTTACATAAACATTATAAATTGATTTGCATTGTGAAATAAGTATTTGATACCCAAGCAAAACACGACTTAGTACTGGGCGGAGAAACCCATGGCAACGTGCAGCCTCAGCTTCTCCACAGATTTTCTATAGGATTGAGGTCTGGAGACTGGCTTGGCCACTCGAGAACCTTAATGTGCTTGTTCTTTAGCCACTCCTTTGCTTCCTTGGCTGTGTGTTTTGGGTCATCATCATGCTGGTAAACCATCTACCACCCATCTTCAGTCTTCTGGTTGAAGGAAAGGGGTATTCATCCAGGATTTTATGGTACATGGCCCATCAATTGGCCCCCCAATGCAGTGAAGTCACCCTGTACCCGTTATCCCCAAGAATAGTGATTCCACCTCCATGCTGGTCATACTCAGCATTTCTCTTCCTCCTAACATGGGGTGTCGAGTTGAGCCTAAAGAGCTCAATTTTGGTCTCGTAGCACTTTCTCTCAAGCCTTCTATGATTCATTTAGATGTTCACTGGCAAACTTAAGATTGGCTGTACATGTGCCTTCTTGAGCAGGAGGACTTTGCGGGCAGAGCAAGATTTCAATCCATTATGATGTAGTGAGTTACCAATAGTGTTCCTAGTGACTCTGGTTCCAACTGCCTTCGGATAATTAACAAGCTCCTCCTGTGTAGTTATGGGCTGATCCTTCACCTTTCTCATGATCATCCACTCCATGAGGCAAGATACAGCATGGAGCACCAGACTGAGGGCAATTGATGGTCATATTATATTTCTTCCATTTTTGAATGGGAACAGTTACACCAACAGTTGTCACCTTCTCACTAAGCTTCTGGCTGATGGTCTTGTAACTCATTTCAGCCTTGTGCAGGTCTATGTTCTTGTCCCTGATGTCCTTTGACAGCTCTTTGGTCTTGCCCATGGTGGTGGAGAGGTTGGAATGAAAGAAACTGATTCTGTGGACAGGTGTGCTTTATATACATACGTTAAGATCAGGAATAACCCTTTTATGTAACATGTTTTTTTCTTGATTTTCAGTTGATATACTGTCTATCCATAAAAATGAAACTACCTCATAAATTAGAGATTGTTCATTTTTTGTCAGCAAACTTACAAATTCAGCAGGGGATCAAATAATTATTGCCCCCACTGTACCTGTTTTACCCCCTCTACCCATCTCACTTTAATCTACCCGTCTCACCCTCCTCTACCTATCTCATCTCTCTGCTCATCTTACCCCCTCTACCTGTCTCACCCCCAACACATCTCACCTTCCTCTACCTGTCTCACTTTAATCTACCCGCCTCATCTTCCTACACCCATCGCACCTTCCCCTACCAGTTTCAACCTTCTCTACCATCTCACTTTAATCTACTTCCTCTATCAGTCTCCCTTTAATTTACCCATCTCGAACCGTCTCATCTTTCTCTACCCATCTCGATTTAATTTACCCATGTCACCACAAACCAGTCTCACTTTAATCTGCCTGTCTTGCCTTCCTCTACCCATCTCGTCCGTTCTGCTCATCCTGTTCTCTGTATCCGTCTCCCCTTCTACCTGCCTCACTTTCCCACACCCCTTTTGCGTTCCTCTACTCATCTAACTTTAATCTACTTGTCTTGCTTTCCTCTGTCCATCTAGCTCTCCTCTCTACATCTCACCACTAACTCAGCTCATTCCCTTTATCTATCTCACTTTAATCTATCAGTCTCACCTTCCTCTACCAGCTGATCTCGCTGAGGCAGGCTGCTCCAGTGACATCCTCTGGGACATCCCTGCAGAGTTACGGAGGGGAAAGACTAAGAGAAGATGCGTGGGACAAGAGCATCGAGGAATGGGTAAGCAGAGGAGGAGATACAAACCATTCCTCCCATCTGTGCTTATGGGCAATGTGAGGTCACTGGACAACAAAATGGACGAGCTTACAGCATGGGTCAGACCCAACAGAGAATTTTGTGAGTGCAGTTTGATGTACTTTACTGCAACATGGCTACGCGAGCGTATTCCGTGGACTCAGCCGTGGACTTTTTGTGTGCTCGGGCAGACAGAACTCGGTGTGAGAGTGGAAAGAGCAAGGGGGCGGAGTCCCTCTTTTGTGAATTAGTGATGATGCCACCCGAGTCACATTGTGATCAAGGAATGCGTCTGCAGCCCGGACATTTAACTGTTAGCAGTGAGACTTCGTCCGTCCGTACTATCTGCCCAGAGAGTTCTCACATGTGATTGCCATTGTTGTTTACATTCCTCTACCGGCCAATGCGACGACGCCTGCTAGACTTCAGACAATTTACCCAAGTGCTTTTGTCTTAGTAACGAACGGTCTCCCTTAACAAGACGCTGTGCATCTTCACACAGTTTGTAGACTGCCCTACCAGAGAAAACAAGACACTGGACTTGCTGTGTGCTAATGTCAAAGAGGCATACAGCTGCACAGCCATTTCACCTCTGGGCAGATCAGACCACAACCTGCTGCATCTTCAGCCCACCTATCTACCACTGGTCAAGAGGCAGCCAGCCACAATCAGGACAGTGAGGGAGTGGTCAAGGGAGGCCAATGCAGCCCTGCAAGACTGTTTGGAGACTACAGACTGGGAGGCCCTGTACGAACCACATGGAGAGGTTGTAGATAACCTCACATACTGTGTACATCAGCTTCTGTATGGATAACACTGTACCAGTGAAATCCAAATGCTGTTTTCCCAATAACAAGCCATGGGTCAACAAGGACGTTAAAGCCCTCCTGAATGAGAAGAAGAAAGAATTCAGGTCAGGCAACTAGAAGGCAGCCAAGGAAGTACAGAAGCACTTGTCAGTGAGGTTAAAGGGGAGAAAGGACAGATACAGGAGAAAACTGGAACAAGAGCTGTAGCAAAATAACAGCAGATATGTGTGGAGAGGCATGAAGAACATCACCGGCTTCAAAACCAGCAGCCTTGGGACTGATGTGGAGAGCCAATAAGTTTAATCTGTTCTTTAATAGATTTGACAGCAGGCCTGTTTCAAGCATCACCGGCTCCAGCACAGCCCATATTGCACCCAGTGCACTTGCTGCCTCCATCACTGTCAAGCCAAACTGCAGCCCTCTGTCCTTCCTCTCTCCTACTCCCTCTCCCACCATCGTACCAGCCAGAGTCTCCGCCTCTTCTCCCCCTGCCACTGCTGACCCTGACACCCATAAACCATCCATCACCATCACTGAGGACCAAGTGAGGAGAGAACTTTGCAGACTCCATCCTGCTAAAGCCCAAGGCTCAGATGGCTTAAGCACTCAAGCTGTGCGCCTCTCAGCTATGTGCAGCACTGCTGAGGTTCTTCAACCTGAGCCTCAGTACCAAGAAAGTAGCCGTGCTGTGTAAAACATCATGTCTGGTTCCTGTTCCTAAAAAGGTGAGACCCAGTGCCTCATCCGACTACAAGCTGATAGCACTCACCTTACACAGCATGAAGGTTTTTGAGTGACTGGTTCTGGATACTCTCCGCCCCTGGTGAGGCTAGCACAAGATGCCCTCCAGTTTGCCTACCAGGCCAAGATTGGAGTGGACAATGCCATCATTTACCTGCTACACTGGGCCTGAACACCATTTAGCCAGCCCAGTTGCATGGATTTTGGACTACCTAACAGTATGTGCGACTACAGGGATGTAAGTCTGACATGGTGTCGTGTAGCACTGGAGCTCCTCAGGGAACTGTTCTGTCACTGTTCCTCTTCACCCTGTACACATCTGACTTCCAGTACTACACAGAGGGCTGCCATCTGCAGAAATTCTTAGATAACTCTTGGATGAAAGGGGGTGTATGACTCGGAATACAGGATGGCTGTGGACTGGTGTGAGCTGAAACAACCGCAGCTCAACATCCAAAAGGCAAAAGAACTGGTGGTGGACTTGCGAAGATCAGAATCTCCTGTCACTCCGCTGTCCATTAGAGGGTGGATGTGGAGATTGTTCAGGACTACAAATACCTGGTTGTACACATTGACAATAAGCTGGACTGCCCTAAGAACACTCGGGCTGTACTTCCTATGTAGACTCCAATCCTTTGGAATCTGCAACACCATGTTGCGGATGTTCTGAGTCTGTTGTGGTCAGTGCTGTTTTCTATGCTGTGGTGTGCTGGGGTGGTAGCACGAAAGTGGCAGACAGGAAGAGACTTAACAATCTGATCAGGAAAGCTGGCTCTGTGGTGGGTGAGGAACTGGATAGCATGGAAACTGTGGCTGAAAGGAGAACATTGTCCAGACTTCAGTCTATCATGGACCACCCATTCTACAGGGTTGTGAACGACTTGAGCAGTACCTTTAGTTTGACCAGCTTCAGGTGCTCTACTGAACGCCACAGAAAATCCTTCCTTCCCACTGCCATAAGACTCTTACTACTCCCTCAGTCACACACTCACACAATAATCTGTGTTCTTTTCACTGATTTTATTTTTATTCAGATTTTACTTTATTTTATTTGGATTTGTATTAGATTCTATTTAGTCTTATTTTATCTTACTCTTTATTTTACATTATTCTGGTGTCCTGTTTGTCTCGGTGTCTGTGTGATGTGGCAGTCACCACATAAACAATTTCCTCCGGGATAGTTTTCTGATTCTGATCCCTTTACTCATCTCACTTTAAGCTACCGGTCTCACTTTAATCTATGTGTCGCCTTCTGCTACTTGTCTTACATCCGACATTTCACCCTCCTCTACCCATCTCATTTTAATCTACCTGTCTCGCACTACCCGTATTTCTACCCTGTACCCATCTAACCTTCCTCTCCCTCTACCTGTATTACTCTCCTCCACCCATGGGCACCAGAAGCATTTCCGGGGGTGGGTCGCCGGGGTTAGAGCAGCATACTCTAAGTCTTGCCGGAAGTCCAGGAGGGGAAAAATGGGGGTGAAACGCTGCTCTCCATGTCTCGACTGTTGTTGGCGAGACATGGAAAGCTAAAATGGCTAAAATGGTTCCAGCGCCCATGCCTCTACCCATCCCCCCCTTCCACTATCCGTCTCAACCTTCTCCACAAGTCTTTCAGAAACTCAGAAGAAACACACACATGTTAAAAGTTTTGTACTTAAACTAGGTTTATGACAATTATTAATAATCAATCATTGTACAGCATTGATCAGAAAAAACAGACGTGGAAACCAGTCATTTCAGGAAGAAAGTTCTAATGACGGGGGAATCAGCGACAAACACATCTCCCTCAACACCTAGCAGCAATGACTGACACCCCCGCAAAACCCACCCCCACAACGGCCATGAAAGTGAGACACGTTTCTGTTCAGGAAAAAAGACACGTGTGTATCGAACATGCACAACTCTTACATCACAGCAATCAGAATTATCATCTAGCATAGATTCAGCGATTTGAAGATTCAGAGATTCGGTTCAGGTCAGAGCTTCACTGATTGCTTCAGCCCCGAAAACATAGATCGCCCCTCTGCCCCCTGCAGGACAGCTCTGGTATTGCACTTTACTCTGAGTGTAAGTGTACTGGGCTGTGTGTGTTTTGACCGCCAGGGGTTGCAGCTTCATGCAGACGGAGAGGTCAGTGAGGGACTCCTGTAGAGAGTGCCACTCTCAGGCACTTAGTGACACTGCAGTTCATGTGTGTGCATAACAAACCGAAACACACCCTGAGATACCAGCCCATACATCCCCTTATTAGAGTGTGTGTGTGTGTGTGTGTGTGTGTGTGTGTGTGTGGGGTACAGTATCACTGTCAGGCCACCCCGTTAACCCTGTTACTGTATGTCGGCGTCACTGTTGTAAATACCACTTAGCCCTTAATCACTCACTCTCTCTCTCTCTCTCTCACACACACACGTACAAAGACAGACCCTTCACCACATTTTAACACAGAGTTACAGTGTGTGTGTGTGTGTGTGTGTGTGTGTAATTAACAGTTATGGCTGTCACTTCCTAATATTGGGGCTGTTCAGCTTTGTGTGTGTATGTGTCTGTGGGGGTTGCATTGGCATTATGTCACTTGGTCAGTTCCAGTGCAGATTGTGTGTGTGAGTGTTTAGTTGTCCGCGCCGAGTTTGGAGAGACCCTGTCGGACTTCATGCAGTTCATCGATTTTTCCCTCCAGAAGATCCATGAACTTCTTCAGCTCTGCCTTCATCTGTGTGTGCTTCTGCTGACTGTCCTCCACTTCATTCTGCAGTGTCGACATCTTACCACGAGTCTCTTTACTGGACTGCTCTGCCACCTAACACAAACACACACACATTCAGGTGGTTTGTGGTGTGGTCTAGTGGGAGTGTCAGTGTTTATGGTATGGGTATAATGAGTGCCGGTGTAGTGTGACTAGTTCATGGTGTGGATGTAACGCCGGCGTCGCTGCAACGCGAGTGGTTCATGCTGTGGATGTAGTGCGATTGTACATGTATCACAAGTGTTGGTCTAATGCAGGTGGTTTACGGGGTGGGCGTACAGTGTGTGTGGGTCTAAGGAGAACGTTTTTTGTGTCTTTGTAGCAAGAGTGATGGTTTAGCAAATGTTTTGAGGTGTGGTTACAGCAAGAGTATTGATGTAGTGCGAGTGTTTTATAGTGTGGGTTTAGAAAGAGTGTTGGTGTTGCAAGAGTGGTTTACCTGTAGTTTAGCCGTGATGCTCTCACACTCTGCCATGAGCTGGGGGATGATCTCAGCCTGTTTCCTAAGATTCTCAAGCTCCTACACACACACACACACACACAGTTATACACACATGATCACACTCAGCTGAAACGGCTGCTCTGACTGGCTTATTCTGAAGGCAGTATTGCGTGGGTGAGAATGACTCACATCATCTTTGTGTGTGTGTGTGTGTGTGTGTGTGTGAGTGAGTGAGAGAGTGAGAGATGTGGATTAGAGCTTCTCCTCACTCAGTCAGTGTGCTTCGTCTTTTTTAAACACACACACACACACACACACACACACACACACACACACACACAGAAAGCTGACAACCCTGAAAATCAGCCTCCGAAGCATCACTGTTAAGTGTGTGTGTTACCTGTTCTTTGTCCTGTAGCTCTGTCTCCAATTCCTGCACTCTCTGGGTGAGCTGGGCGTTCTTCTCCTTCTCCTGATTCACCTCCTTACAAAGCAGCTCCAACTCCACAATCTAACACACACGCACAGAAAGGTCTACACACATGCTTATTTTTAAGATCGTATAGTCCTAAGAATTTGAGGCTTTTGTGTGTTAAACTGTTTTCAAGATGCACTTTGTAGTCTCCACCCACTAATCAGTCCCTGTTACTGTTTACCTGCCACACCCACTGCAAGTTAATATTCCTGCCTCCATCCACTGTGGGTGATCTTTCTAGGCTGTGAGAATCCATGTGTGTTTGTCTGTATGTGAGACAGTGAGTGATGGTGACTGTGTTTTTTTGTATGTGAGTGAGAGTGAGTGATAGTGTGCGTGTGTGTGAGACCTTGTTCTTGAGTGTGTTGTTCTCCTCCTGGCAGGCGGCTGCCTGAGTTTTCCAGGTCTCAACGCTGCTGTTGGCCTCCTGCAGGGTGTCCAGCAGACGAGCGTTACTGTCCCTCAGCGCCTGCAGCTCCGTCTCACACTTCTTCACATTGGAGTTACTGAGACACACACACACACGTTTAATGCACAGCACACCATAATATTCACATAGTGTATATAAACACACATATACATATTTCTATGTAGGCACAAGTATTTATGTGGTTATGTGTGGGTATATTGTGGCAGGACCACTGCCCATGGGCATCCTAGGGCAAGAACAAATAGACAGCAAAACGCTGCATGCACACCTCTGCAAGGCCGGCACAGCACCATGGACAGCGAGCGCTCAGCTCTGAGGACCATGTCACGGGACAAGCCACAGCTGACTGGGATCCATCAATAAGAAGAGTGATGGGTATAAAAGCTCCTGTGAGTTATAGTGCAGGGAGTCCGTGTGGATAAACCCACGGCTATCTTTATTGGCCAACAGACTGGAGTCTAGAGGACCTGCCGATCCACTGACAGCCCTACTGGTATCACCTGAGCCTCGGTGTCCACTGATAGGCAGATGATCACTGTCCAAAACCAACCTTTTGCACTGCCCATCCTAAGCCACCAGAACCCCAGCACGATCCCTTGCACCTGCCTTCACTTCTCACCTCTTAGCAGTGCCCACTCAAGGAGATCCGTTCCCAAGACAGTACATTCTTCTGCTGCGCACCACTAAACTTGTTGGCATATATATATATATATATATATATATATATATATTTGTGTGTGTATACATGTGTATATATGTGTAAGTGTTTGTGTACCTTTCCTCTATAGCTGTTTTGAGCCGGTCGTTCTCCGTCTTCAGGGCTGTGCTGTCAGGGGTGTGTGAGATTTTCTCATCGTCAGTCCCGTTCATGCTGGACACCTGATTTGACGACGGAGTCTCCCTTCCCGACTCCTAATTAATGAACACACAGACACAGAGCTGTGTTACAGCTTTGCCACATTTAAAAACCTGCAACACTCCTTACACCTTTAGTGTCAGTGAACAGGGCGAAAGTGCTGTAGGCTGAAGGCACAGATATATGTAACTGACTGAGTGAGTTTGTGTGTGTACCTGTGAGTGGTTGCTGGATGTCTCCATCTTCTCCTGAGATTTGTCTCTGGCAAGTTTTGCTGCTTCCTTCACCTCCTGGAACTTTTCAGCAAACTGTTCCAACACAAATACCACACCATCAATACATGCCTTCACTCCACACACACACCTTCACTACACACCCCCACCACACTGCTTCACTCCACACACACCAGAAATTTGCCACACACAAACACTGTTCACTACACATTCTCATTACACACACACACACACCTTCACCACACTGCTTCACTCCACACACACACACACACGTTCAGTATACACACGACATACCTTCACTACACACACTACAAACCTTCACTACACACAAACTACACTCACCCTCACTAGACACTGCACACACGTTTACCACACACATACTACCCACAATCACACCAGAACCTCATTAAACACATACACCCCTTCACTAGCCACTTCAATGCTTTACTACACCCCTTCTCTTCACTATGCACCTTCACCCAGTCAACTTCACCTTCTCCACACACACCCAGTCAACTTCACCTTCTCCACACACACCCAGTCAACTTCACCT
>JBBPDC010076965.1:0-10442 GCA_037974485.1 Hemigrammopetersius urotaenia
TCAGGGTCAAAATGACATAGTGGAAACATAAACACTTTCTTCAGGCCCAATAACAGCACTTGCTGTCTTTCCACACACACACACACACACAAACACACACACACACACACACACACACACAGCCAGCAGTCCTGAATTAGAGATGCTGATTAAGGAATTGGCGTCGACCTTGCCCTGAAGAATGCTGCTCAAACACTCAGGCTGAGAACGCAAACTGTAATCTGTGCATTATGGGAGAGGGCTTACTAGGCCATTCCTGCTGCATCTGCACCACATCTTCACCTCCTTTATACTCTGCTCTTTGATGAGGAGAACTTTGCACGACAACACCAGGAACAGATTTGTCATCATCTTCAGTGGCAAAGAAAACCCAAGTGTCCACAGCATGACAGCAAGCAAATGACAAGCAGCCCAGCTCTGGTTCACGTCAACCCAAAAATAATCAATATCAGTCCCAAGAGCAGGAGCCGCATTCTTGCTCTTATATGTGTAACATACAGATACATCTGACTAACACACTCTTCAGTCTGGAGGTCCTTTACAAATGCTTTAACTCACTCAAACTGCACCCATAACTGGTCTAGAAACGAGAACATTTTTGTGGCAACCACCCTCATTCATGTGGGGAATCTGATCCGAGGTCAGTCTTCCTGCATGGTGAATTCCCTGACCTGGTGACTTCTGAAACCTCTGCCTATAGTGCAGACGTTCTGTTTGGTTTTATTGCTCACAGTAAGTCCTACCATGTCCTAAACCACATCCACAGGTCTGCTCCATATTAACAAAGAGCTGGCTGACGTTTGAGTGGGTTAAGAGTTTTGGGGATGTATTGACAGATGGGAAACTACTGTTAGCAATGTTATCCTCATTGTTTTTCTTAGATAACTTGGAGCTAAAGCCGTTTTCTTGAATGTTAGTTAAAGACAAGGTGAGCATCTACGGCGGATGCGGTTGAACAAACAGCAGCATAAAATCTCTGAATGTAAATCAGACCATATAGAGAGGGACAAGTAGCATAAATGGCATAAATGCTGCTAGTCACTGTTCAGGTTCCTGTTAAAAGCTCCGTAATTACAGCAATTTTAGGATTTTATATTTCCAAGTATACTTTCAGGTTTGCCATTATTGCACTAGTTGCGTTTCGGAGGAGGCACTTCCGTTTTTCACGTTCTCATCAGTAATTATGGCTTTTAAGTAAGAAGAAAGGACAAAAGAGAGAGAAAGTGAGAGAGAGGAATGGGGTTGGCTGGGCAAAAGATGATATCTTTATACTTCTTTCGGAGCAAATGTTGGATACAGAGAACTGACTGACTTTTATTTCGCAGACAGGATGACTAGTCTGGATTTAGTGCAGTGTATTGTATTCATGCCATTTTGAAGTAGCAGTAATGTCCCTGTGGATATCTATTTTGTGGATTTGTCAACATGAAGACCAGTAATCAGAGCTGAGGAGAACACTCAGGAAAAGGAGAAGATAAATTTGACTCTCTTACAACACATTAAATATCCATTATACGTTAAGATCACATCCTGATTAGACATTTTGGGGGGAAAATGATTTTTACATTATTTACATTATTTGCTGTTTTTGGACATATTCATCAGGCTGCTCAAGCTTTAGCACAAAAGTAATGGTGACTGATTAAGTATCGAGGTATACGTAATCAAATATCTGTGTATCCAATCATGATGCATATTCATAACACACAGGCTTGTGATGTTAGACGTTTGTCATGTCATCAATAGATAAGAGCATCTCTCTTCATTTCAGGAGCCAGAGAGCCAGCTGGCCGTCCTCCCCTGAGAAACAGACTTTCTCCAGGAGCAGGAGAGCTGGAATAGCTTCCCAAAAATAGACATTCGTAGGCAGACAGTGCGTCGTGCTCTCATGCTGCAACACAAGTCAATTTTCCAGCGGAGGGTTTTGAGGTTTCCCGCTCCAGAGCCACGCTGTCTTCACAGAGCTCTCCACATGCGGAAGACTTCAGACTTGGAAGTCAGTCAACTAGGAACAGAGTAATGAAAAGTGCTGATGCTTCCACCACAGAGAAGCTGCTGGCGACGAGGTCTCCTCCCTCCCCCAGAAATGATTCAGCACGGCAGATGAGCCCCTGCTGAAAATTGAAGGAGATGAGTGGAACTGAAGAATCGTGGGAGCAATTCCTCAAATGCCTTTTGTCAACTCATGCAGCCGTCAAACACATGTGCGGTCTCCCAGAAATACCGTTAAATATTCGCAGGCGTGATGCTGGCCTTTATGGGAGACATTTCAAGCTAAGCTATCACACTGCAATAACCTCTTTCCATGTGCACAATGACTTTTCAGCCCAGGGTACAGTGACCCAATACTGAGTTGTGGTTATATTTGTTGGTTTGCTACATAAAGAAAAAACACATGCAAGGGATATTCATAATAGTTCATGCCAATAACCGCAGTAGCTCACAGCACATCTACTTTTCATTGTTAAATATATTTAAAAACAAAGGTGCTTTCGTTCTCAACAACAAAGGATTTTCTGTTTTTTTACTTACACAATGACTTACCAAATGTATTTCTAATTACACTATACATGTATATCAAAAAGTCAAAAGAAACTTTCATCTTGGCTATGTACATGTAAACAGTGAAATGAGACAGTTTGGTTCCAGATACTACAGAGAATAGATATAGAAAACACGGACATAAACTATAAGCTCAAAATGAAAATTTACAAAGGTAAAATTTTTAAATCCAGAATTGTGCAAATGTTGCATCAGCAGTCTACCGGAGAACAAACAGAATACTGGAATGTAATTATGTGCGTTTTATGTGATCAGCAGCAGTTATAACATAACTATACTGTCAGCCTATGAAAACGCAGAAACTGAGACAGTAACATGGATGCGTTTTGTGCATGTAGCTGCTTGTGCATCATAAAAGTGAAATGTGTAAAATTGCAAAGGTGGAAAGTTGAGTCAGTTCACAGCTCAGGTGTGTGTGTGGGAGTGAAGAGGCTGCCGGTGTGTTAAGGAGTCTGGAGGGGGCAGGGGGGCGGGGGGTCTCTCAGCACTAAAATGTCAAAGTTTTTGTTTACCAACGTGGGTGGGTTGCAGAGCTCGGGTAAACTATCGACGAGGAAAACTCCAAAACCCAATCAAATGCTCATTTCAACCATTTCATGTTAACAGTTTCTAAGCATTTTCTTTTTTCCCCCCAGATAGCTCCTTCACTTTTGAGGGGTCTCAATCTTGGGGTCTTGAACCCGTTGCATAGGAACAGTGTTTCATGTGGAACACACATGTATCAAAATAATGTAATCTGCTTCATAAAATTGACCCAAGTTGTTCGAAAATTTTCTGAAAAGTTATTCAATGCTGAATGACTGGGTTTGGCACATTGGTGTTCCATGGAGAACATCTGGTGTTTTGAAGGAAATGTTTGTTAGAGATGCTGTTTGTTGGAGAATGCTGGGTTCCTGTGAACTTGACCTAAACTAAATTAATTTCCTAATGAGTGCGGAACTGGTCGACTGGCGGCTCCCCCCTGAGCCGGCGATTAAACCAAGCCTATATTTGGGACAGACTCCAAGGTGAAGTGATGTTATAGGAAGGCTTCTTGCAGTATCTGCCGAATCCTACTCTAAGACAGCTGTATGGAAATGAGGCGGGGTAGGCTGCTCTGTCAGAAGGCCCGCCCTGGCAGTGTTCAGAAACAAGGCCCCCCTCTCAGCAGCCTCGCTCCAGGCATGAGCTTGGCATATTAGCCATTCAGGAAACAAATAAGGCCTCCAACACAGACAACCCCCCCTCCCAAAAAGGAACAAAAAAACAACCCAAAGCCATGAACCGGAGACAAGAGATTGCTTGGAGAGCAGCAGAATCTTTTCCTCTATAGTCCTTTTGTCTGGTTGGGTGAAAACCCCCTGTTGGCAACCTTGTTGTATATCACTCCTTCCATCCCACACAAGCAGTGATGGCTAACAGTGCGATGAATGACCAGACGTGGTGCTCCCTGGAGACACGCAGACGTTAACACAGGATACATTGTCCCCAAGCTTGCGCCCAACACATGGAGCAGTAATTCAGAAGGAAAACTCTGCAGACAGGCACCAGGAAAGCAAGCGGTATCCGGCCACCCACTCCACTTACACTTGTGCGACTAACGCACTCATCTGTTGTACTGTAATGGTGGGTGTAGTAACAGAAGCTGTAGCCGAAGCAAGAGTTTATTGATTACAGAGGAAAGACCGCAATGCGTGGTTGGCTGAAGCGGGCGCCTCCGCCTTGGATCATTTCACGCAAGAAATCCATTGACCAGGGGAGCTGTTGAAGGGTTACGGAGAGAGGCTCCAGTTCCGAGCCCAGTGACGGCGGGGGTGGCAACAGAGACCCTCACGACCTCCTTCCATCTGTACATGGTTGCCAGGCAACACCAAAACGCCTGAGCTGGCCGGAGGGATGCGGTACCGTACCTCTGGCCTGATGCTGGGGGGTTAGAGCGTGGAGGCGCTCCTGTCGAACCTCCAGGGGACTTTTCTAGAATTTGCATGCCTGCTTTTGAACTTAGTCAATCAGTAAGTCCTTTAAACTTTTACATAAGTCATAAATACATGCAAATAGTCATAGATCCACAAAAGATCCTCTTAGTCAGTGGTTAGTTCTAGACTAGACTCTAATAATGCACAGAATTAAACCATATGTCTGACTACAGAAATATTTCTATACCAGGTCATGGAAAACTGACAATATCGAAGTCTTCAGGCAGCCACTGTGGTAGGAACCTATAAACGTAAACTTGATTTGCTGCCTCATTTTTTCTTCTGCAATTGACGCATTAAGTTCTGTATCTTTTTGTGAAATTGTGTTAAATAAAAGCCTGATTGAAAACAACATTCTAATTCTGTCCCTTTACTGAATCCTGTGCACTTTTTTCCAAAGGTGTATTTTTTTCCCATTCCTCTAAAGCAAAGACAGTGAAATGCTAGGTCATGTTAGGGTTGTTGCTTAGCGACGCGGCTACAGCATCAATGCAGCTTTATTTCACCCCTGATTGATAGAGTTGCTTCAGGTACCTGTCAGGAGGCAGGAATAATGCCCGCAACATGAAACTAGTTGTATGCCAGTTTGGCTGCATAGCCGGGGCCTGAGAGTACAGGTGTTATCTGCAACGTGACACGACTCGGACTATGTAGTGTGGTGAGTAGGCGCAGCAGGAGAAAGGAGAATCCTCACAGATGTGGATGCAGCTGTGGCAGAGCGAGAGGACGTTAAAACGCTGGAGTCGTGCTCTTTTTGTGGAAAATAACGTCAGAGGCCTGGATCCACGCACGCCCATACCAAATCCCCTGCCTGAGCAGCTGACGTGGAAATGCCTGTCATAATCTGTTTAAGTGACGGCCTTTAAACTCCTCTTGTGTCCGAAAGTCTCTTTCTCCCTCTCTCTCTCTCTCTCTCTGCAGGCCTGCCATCTGTCTGGACTCCAGCCTGCGCTGATGTGGGTTAATTACTATTCAGGAACTGCCGGGTTCACAAACAGCCGCACCGTTTCCAGCCATCCGGCCAGTTTATGATGCAGTCAGATAGCAAGCACTTTAATATCCTGTCTCTTCCGAAGGCAAATAAAAGATGACACAAGCTAACACAATACAATTAAAACGAAGCAGAGCATGACGCAGGGCAGCGCGGCCGGCTGTGGACTGCCAGTCGTCTGGGAAACAGGACGATCTGAAATGCATTTTGCAGAAGAAGAAAAAAAGATTCAGAAACATTTATGAGTTCAAATGATAGGAGAACTGCGAGACAAAAAAAGTTATAAGGAAAAGTCGTGGGGCGGGTAGAACGATATAAGGCCGCTGGCTCTGATACATTAAGGAAATCATATGCCCGAGTCTCTACAGCAGTTTCTTTGTGAAATATATAGTGTGCTGCCGAGTAGCTCAGCTAATTCAACTCATACAATTCTTCACTCAAAGCTTCAATCTACAGTCACCCTGCTTTGAGCTTCATCCTGTTCTTTAAAATCATACCCAGATTAGCCTGTCGGATGGAAGTATAACATTCAGTATTTATACATTTCACAAATATATGGCAAGTTATTACATTATTACTAATAAAATGTTAATAAACAGAACTAATAGTTAATATGTCAGCATGAACAAATAAAGAGAACAAACCAACATTAAGTAAATAATCTAGTATTAATTCTGTAAATTAGATTAAAAGTAGAAGAGCCACTTCTTTCATTTCATTAATATTAATATTGTTAATAATGTATAAAACCAGCAATATGTTAGCAGTTTAAAATTAATGAAGCTAATCTTTTTTTGTAAGTTTAAAAATAAATAAAACTTTTATAGTAAGCCTTAATAAATGCTAATGTTTATGTAATGTAATGTCAGTTGTCTGCATGTTTTATGAACACTGACATGTTGTGAAGAGTCCTAGAAAAGCAATTTCCTGACTTAGTGCTTATTTACTGTGTTTTTTAAACTGTCCAAATTAAAAGTTAACTGTTTTTTTGTAACCTATCAAAATGAAAATCAAGTTTTGTATCAATACCAAAGAGTACAGAAGCACTTAACTGTGTTGAAATCAGTATGAGGAGCAACTTTCATCTCTACAGAGGCTGCGGCAAAAAAAAAAAAGTCATTAGATTCTCCTCATGGGAGGCAGGGAGGCCTGGGACTTGATCATTTAGGTCATCAGCTATTCCAGCTTCTATTCCACCAAAAAGCGCTGAGACAATCAAAAACCACATCCATGCGGATAAACTCGAAGTGGGGAGAAACGACTCTGTGTTGTGCTAACAGCTAGACGCTGGTTTCTAATGAGGGTCTGGTGAGGCAGAGGCAAATGTCTCTTTAAGGAGCCCGTCATTACATCCTCAGAAGTCCAGAACAATCGGGAAGCCTTTTTCAAAAGAAGAGTGTGCCTCTTGAGGGCCGACGGAAACCACAGTTTAATTAAAACGTACCCTTACAGCCCAGGCTACAGCTTTCATGCACCAAACTCCTCTAAGAAGTCCTGTGTTTATTAATTAGCGTGTCTCTCAGCAGCCGCGGGGACTTCCACAACTGACGAACACCCATCAGACGCTTCTCACTGATCTGCTCAAGGTTGTGAAGAATCACCACAAGACTGCAGAGGGGATTAGCGTGACCAATCCCAAGGAGAAGTCTTACAAGGTACAAGTCAAAGAAACACACTTTTCATCCTCCTAACAGAGCTGAAGTTCTTAAGTACTATCAACCAAGAGACATTCAAGGAAACGCTGCATACTCAATTTTTCGCACTTTCTTTTTTGATGTAGTACAGAAGCACTGCAGTAGTTTTAAAATGAACCATTCAAAACAGTCCATTTCTTCTGTTTCTGCGATGTCATTCCATTTAAATATATTTGCCTATTGAATTTATAAAGTGTGTTTCAGTCTGGAACAAATCTCAAATGAAGCACAACCAATTAGCAGAAAGCTCATATACATGTATCAGTCTAAAGGGACAGTAGCAAAAAGAGTCTGCTGAATTCTGAGGGATTAACAGAGCCATGTAGAAGAGAATAATGATCATTTCTGGTACATAAAACCACAGTCAACCTCGAGCTTTTTGCTTTTGGCAGATGTTACTTTCTCTCTAAGCACTTCGTGACCCGTCTGATGAACTCGAGGTCCTCTAAACCGTGGGGTGGTCCATAAAAAACATGAACCAGTTTACCAGTTTATTATATGAACCTACCCTGAAGCTACACTCACTGACCATTTCATCTGAAACAACCACCATAAAAGTGCACTTTGTAGCTTTACAATTAGCCCATCAGCTCTCAATGGCGGCATCCCTGCTGCGCTGAGAACGGACCATTACCCAAATATGAGAGACTTTAAACATTGATGGCTGTAGGGACGGCTTCAGCGGCCGGAAACAAACGTGCATTAACGCCGCAGCCGGTCTTAACGGTCTTCGCTCACTCAGGTGACCTCTGAAAAGTCACAGCAGGAATTAGAAACTTGTATGAAGAATAATGTCAATTTAATACATTTAAATACGACAAAAGTAAACTGCACTTGTGCTGTACCAAAACAAACATCAGGAGTCAAATTCGTGCCTGCCCTGAAGAGCAGATTCTCTTTTATGTCCTAAATGCCTACTATTGAGTCCCCAGTGGTCCTGTGGTCTGAAACAGACCAGTGATGAATGGAAGAGAGAGCACATGTATACTGTGCAGCAATGGAGTAGTCTGCAGCTGTATACTTGTACATTGGAGCTAAAAAAGTAGGTTTTTCTAATAAAGTAGTCAGTGACAGTGATGGGAAGCAAAATGTGGTTGTTTCTAATATAGTGGCCCAGTGAGTGGGGTGGTGGCGGCCTAGTGGGTAAGATACTTGGCTCTGCACCAAGAGGTCACGGGTTCGAATCCCACCACTGGATTCCTGAGCAAGACCCTTAACCCTCCAGGGAGACTGTTCCCTGTAGTTTGGATAAAAGCATCTGTTAATATTAATGCCATAAATGTAAAGGTAGACGGAAACACATGGTTGGTGTTTCTTAAAGTGGCCAGTGACTGAGAGCAAAATGTTGGTGATTCTAATAAAGCAGCCAGAGAAGAAAGCAAAGGTAGTTGTTTCTAATCAAGCGGCCATTAATAAAGAACTGACTGTTCAGCCTAGCCGGTGACGCAGAGGCTAATAAATATAAAGTGATACATTAGCTATCCAGTCTTCTTCTTCATCTACCAGCCAGGAGAAGACATTTGTCCTGTACTAATCACACTAAAGTCGTCATAGTTTTTCAACAGTTCCTCTCACCTTCAAGAGACATCATCAGAGGGGTGTTTTCTTAGTGTTCAAACCGGAAAATCTCCCGCTGGAGACTACATCTGTGCCACTAAAGGAGGTGAATAGGCATGTGTGTAACAGATGTAGAGATGGTTAAACTTCAGTATTGGCTGCAGTGTCCCTTTAAGTGTGCACAGATGACTGTGTGTGTTTGGCTCACTGCTACCAGATGAACTGTGTCTTGATGTGGGCCAATCTCACCTGAGCCTCATTAGGGAGCAGCCACACTTTCCAAAACCTCGGGGCCCTCTGGAGGATTCTCCGCTCTGCCGCGTGAATTCACGAGATTGCATCGCTTGGAGTCTGTTTACACTTCAGAGTGTTTGTTTTTATATGTGTATATGTAAGTGAGAGAGCGCGTGTGTGTGTGTGTGTGTGTGTGTGTGTGTGTGTGTGTGTGTGTGTGTGTGTGTGTGTGTGTGTGTGTGTGTGCGTGTGCAGGTACTTCCTGTTTACTCTATCAAAGCTAATATAAGAGAAGAAGATCTGTTCCATGAGCTAAGAAAACAAGTAGGTGTGTGGTATGTAATGCCTTTGTGCTTTGCTCCTTTTTCAAAAGGGATTTAGCTAAAGCTGTCTATGGGGGCGATTATCTTCAGGGACTATAAAATCCTGCATTCGGTTCAAAACATGATACATAGAGATTTATAAAAACAAACAATAGAAGTCATATCGCCCCCTACAGTCTGCTAGAATGATGGTGTGGATCATATGAACATTACAGAGCATATTTTATATGAAACCATAGACGTCATATCTCCCCCTAGGCTTCATGTTGTGTATTACAGTCTGTCAGAATGATGGTGTGGACAACTTGAGCATCACAGAGCATTACAGACAGCTTCAGATTTTTATGGCAAACAATAAAAATGCAGAAGTTTCTTAAGCAGCGTGGTCAATTTGTTGAGTGTGGACTATTCATTGCAGCCCTAAGGCATACACACACACAAGCCCATGACTGATTTCACAGGTGGACCCTCCAGTTGTCAGCAGACAGGCCTCTGTTGTGTTCCTCACCCAAATAAAATATAAATAAACTTGATGGATGCTGTGAGCAAAACAAGTGCATGAGAAGCCCAGCAGAGCTCCCAAACTTCAGGAGGGTTTTGATCAGCATGTTTTCTTCATTTTTTTGCCTCTGAACTCAGGGGAACCCGAGGAGACTTCAGCTCTGAAGTGTGCAAAGTTCTGCTCCTCCAGACTCTCTACTCGCGGTACAAGCTGCCTTTCAGTACAGCAAAACACAGGCGATGGCGACTGAGTTCTGCTTCAGCGATAAACGAGGGCAGCAAATTGTCGCTCTTTCTACCATTAATCAAACTGCAATCGATCAAACCGAGAGATGCTTGGTGTCTGAATTTGGTTCTTAGGTTTTTGCACTGGCTCTGGTACCTAACGATTGAAGGAAGTTTATACCCAACCAATTACCAACAGTGTCAAATTACACAGGTCAACAGATCAAAAATCAGAGATGATGGCTTCCGTTGTGTTTTTCATGCTGATTTTAAATCTGTGTTTATTTTTTCCCGCACTTACAGTGTTTGTGATGAAGCTAGTCCTATACTGCATTATAGTTGGTATAATGATCATATAATAATCATATGCTGAGTGTTTGTGAAGAAACAGTGGTGTCTG
>JBBPDC010076976.1:0-10442 GCA_037974485.1 Hemigrammopetersius urotaenia
AGTTTCAAGTCATCCTCATGTTTATCACAGAATTATGAATCAATAAACGCCTTGACGCCGCGACTTTTGCATTCAATCTGTACTGAAACAGAAGAGCCCAAGGAATTGCCACAGGCTGTCGCAGAACCGATTGTTCAGCTACCAGTTCACCATTGTCCAAAACTAAAAACACGCTCTGCCCAGCTGGCCAAAACCACACAAAAACTCACTCAAAACACAACAAAACTCTTACGAAGAAACTCTCCAGCCAGCTTATAGACACTTACAAAGTGAAGTGTCAGCATTTCCTTTTAGTGACATTCGAAGAAATTCAGCTCGGACACGCGCGCCTCCCCTGGCGCTCCTTGTGGATTTTGGACTATAACTCCGCCTAGGAGGATCAGAAAGACTCAAGGCAGGGTTCGTTTGAATCATAACAACCTCTACTATTGGTTACTGCCTAATATTGAGAAAATACACCATCATGATGTAAAAAAGGTGTACTGCCGACAGGCCGGCCCCCTTAGTGACGAAAGCTAACAGATGTGGTAACATTGGATTTGGGAAAGATAACTCTGTAAGTAGGAAGGGGTGTGTCGTGATTCTGCCTTCTCTCACCTTGACACAGGTTCGAGTGTCACGATTTCGATTTTATATTGCATGTCGTTACAGCACTAGTGTCACATGCATATCATTTGAGCATAACATTTTAACCATGTGAAAAAAGTATTAAAAATGAACTTTAAATCATCTTAACCTGACAGCATTTAAGGTGCCATTTTGGTCTTTGCACTCTGTCATACATCTTTTTATTTGTTTGGGAGCTTTATTTGTGGTTAAAAGCTAAGACTCTGAAGTCTCTGAAATGTTCCAGTGAAAAAAATACATATAAAATTATGTTTATAAAGCAATACAGGATAAATACTGGATTTTATATATGCTTGTGTTTTATGTATACTGAATACAGCCGTATCTTAATGTCCTGGTTTTGTAAAAGGAGCATACAAACCCCGTAGCAACAGGTTTTTTTCAACTTATATTCAAAGTTTGAACTCAAAAAATGAATATTTTATTAGCTTTATAGTCAAGT
Source organism: Hemigrammopetersius urotaenia (assembly GCA_037974485.1). Lineage (NCBI taxonomy): Eukaryota > Metazoa > Chordata > Actinopteri > Characiformes > Alestidae > Hemigrammopetersius > Hemigrammopetersius urotaenia. The sequence goes on from JBBPDC010076976.1 coordinate 1,070, forward strand.
CAGTACCATTCTGAGACGCAATTTTGTTTGGAAATATCCTTATATTTACCACAAAATTATAAATCAATAAACGCTTCAATACCGCTCCTTTCCCATGCATTCAGTAGAACAGTAGAACGGAACAGCGGAGTTGAGTGTGAACCGCGACCGTTTTATCCGGGTCTCCGGACCTTTTAGATACAAACAAGCCACGCCCTAGCCGCACGGAGCCCACAAAACACAAAATAATTCCACAGTAACTGCAAAGCAGTTTTAACACAACCCAGCAAGCTTATACACACTTTCTCATAGGTGCAGTGTCATAGTTTCCATGTACTTACCGGCGTGTAAATCCAGCTCAGAAACCAAGCGCCTCGAAGCGCGTCTCTCGGAGCGTCGCAAGAATTTCATCTTGAAATTCATCTTGAAATTCTTATTTTCTGGCCAGATGTCCTCGAATATCCGCAAACATCCTCATTTCACTTTGTTTCGGCGTAAAAAAAATAATATCAATTGACCGAACACATGAGACTAGGTGCGCCATTGAATTGCTCTGGGAGCGTTTTTGCTGGATTTATAGCACTTAGAAGGAGCTGATCGTCGACACCAACAAATCATTCGCTAGCTATGAGGATTTGTTCGAAATCCCTAAATGCAAATGACCCTTGCCTGGCGACTGGACAGTTGAACTGTACATCAAAGCATAACGCGGCAGGTGGGGTGAACGGGTTGGTTTCAGGGCAATCTCCACCCGAGACTCGCGACGTTAATATACAGCAATCAAAATATGAACTTTCACGTGTAATTTCCGCTCTGTTCACGGAACTTGAAACACGGAGCCGGTTTCGTAACATCCAAGGGCGTCTGATTGGGCCGCGAGAATAAAAAGACAGGGTATTGGTCCGTTATGTGGTCCTGTGGGCGGGACACCCCGAACACTTTTTTAAGCCGTGATTGGTGATTGGTTTTGTTACGCCATTGAAGATATTTGATACGGATGGTTGTACAGCAAAAAAGAATTTCCAGGGGGAAATTGGAAAGACGCTCCGATACCCGTTTTCCACTCCACAGGCTCCCGTGCCGGTTAGCAATTTTGGAACCAGTGCCGCGCTTTTCCACAGAAAAAAAATAGTGCTGGTGCCCTAAAACACGCAGGGAACCGGCCCCTAAACTTTGCTGGCCTCGTAGCGAGAGCCCATGACGTCACGAGTGGTGGGCGGAGTCTTACACGTAATCGTTGTCTATGTCGATCTCTTTCAACCCTAATCACACGCTGAATAACCTGCATTTGGATACTGAAATAAATTCTCAAAGTTTGGAGAATAACCAGCAAGCAGGAACTGATTTAGGTCGTGTTTGTTTCTGTTAGTGGGCGTGACCTGTCACATTCTCAGTAGAGCTCCTGACTACTGTAAAAGCGGGCCGGTTCTCGGCTGGTTCGCAGTTCAGCATCGGCCGAGCACCAGAACCGTGTCCTGACACCAGCACCAGTGTAGTGGAAAATGGGTACGAGAGACGTGATCGCAAGATGGACGTTGGGGCACTATTTTTCTTCAAAAGTAAGTGATTGGGAATTTATGGCACGACGCTGAAAGTGTCTATAAGCTGGCTGTGTTGTGATGAAACTGCTTTTGAGTTGTTTTATTGCGTTTCGAGCGAGTTTTGTCAAGTATTTGTTGTGCCTGGCCCCGGAGTTCTTATTGTTTTAACCGGACGGTCAACCGAGGGGCGGAGCCTACAGTGCGAGTCGGTTGATCAGAGCCTTTTGTACAGAATGAATGGGAGAGAAGCGGTGTTCAAGCGGTTATTGATGTTGGTGCTGTAAATTCCAAGATGGCCACCAAAATAGGGGATGAAAGCTAACAGTGGGATGTGATGGATAGGTGGGCCTTAATGTTGAAAAGGTTGAGATGACGGGCCACTGTTAACATCAGCATTAATTGTTCAAACAAGGACAGGGTATCTCATTCAGTTTGAATAGTATCAGCATACATATGTACAAGCTATAATTATAATTTTGAGTATTCCATAAAATATTCAATGCCCTAAGTCTAACCTTTTCAACACTTAAAGAATTATTCGGTCCTCCAGCGTGCGTGTCTACTGTACATGAGTTGACAGAACAGTCAGTAACTGTATGCTGAATGATGAGCCAGAGTTGGGGAATAAAGTTCAGTCTCATTTACTCGAGAATGTCTTGGACACAGCTTCCCAATTACTGAATCTGTGAAACTAATCACAAAACAAAGTTCTTAGTCTCACTGCATAGCTACAACATAGCTAAACTGACAATACAGCAAAGACAATGGGTAAGCTGCTTATTTTACAGAGCATCACAAAAAGTACAAATCACAAAATACATGGAAATGCTGAATCGTTAAACTTGGATTAACTACATCCCTTACAAGCAATGCTTCTAGAAGGATTTAAACAAACAGAGCTGCTGGGCGTTATGCTGTACTTCTGTGCCTTCGGGCCCATCAGTGCTGCTTGAAAGTAATGCATTTTGTAGCCTAAAGTTTTTCTAATACTGAAACGTTTGGGCTCATACTAAAAACTTGGGCCAATCAAGTTTTTCCACACCAAACCTTTGCAACCATGTCTTTATGGAGCTTGCTTTGAGCACTGGAGCACAGTCATGCTGGAATAGAAAAGGACTTTCCCCAAAGCATGGCATCTTCCAAAATGTCTTGGTATGCTGAAGCATTGACACTGCACTTCACTTGAAGTGAGAGGCCTAACCCAAACCCTGAAAAACAGGTGTGTCCCAATACTTTTTGCATTTTGTACCCTAATGGTTTTCTAATACTGAAAAGTTTGGTCTCATATTAAAACTTGAGATGTTACTGAAGTTTTATTTGATGAATAGATACGTGAATAAATGGCTGAACAGATTTATTAGACTTACAGCTGAATTTAAGCTGAGGTTTGTACCGCCCATCATTTCCTTTTCATTGATTTTGTTCAATGAAATGATGATGCTGTTATTGTCACTAGGTAATCACCTTATTGCAAACTACGTTTATGTGTTGGAATGTTGACCGCAGATGGGACTGTCAGTTATGGACAGTCAAAAAAACACAAAGAGTATGTTTAATGGTTGTGTTCTGCACTAACAGACTTAAAGTGGTCTCCATGTTGCAGTTCGATATTTGGGTAGAACTTTATGAGATGACATTTAGGTTTCAGTCAAACTTTCAGACCTGATTAAAGCTCCAATATCTGCCAAATGCACAGAGGTACAGCCTAATGCCCAGCAGCTCTGCAGGGCATGCTTCACTGCCCTTTAAACAAATACCATTCCAAAGGATACAGATGTATATTAAAATTGCCTTGTACTAAGTGCAGCTATACTACCTTCCCTCCCACTGACTGGCCCAGGGGAGGTGACTATGGTCAAGCAGAGTTGCAACATGCTGCCATATTGAGCAGGTCAGCTCTTGCTGGCCAGGCCTGTATTCTGGAGTAGGAGGATGAGGGCCAATTTGACTAAAGGGAGGTCTTGAATAACCACAGGGGTCAGAGGGAAGGCTGGTGTTTACTGGAGTTCTGCCCGTGGTATCCGCAGGGAAACAGACACTTTGATTCAGCAGTTGCTCAGTCTTTGACCTCAACTCTCTCTAATCAATGTGCTGTCAGCAAGGATACTGAAGGGTCGTAGATTCAGTAAGTTGGACAGAAGCAGAGTGCAGGTCATACTGTCAGCTGCATCCCTCTTCTCACAATTAATTGTTTGTTATTTTGACATCAAAGAAATGTAAGAAAAAGTAATATTTATTTCAGCAGTCTTTACACTTAAGCTTTAATGATAACACTCCTCAGTGTTGCCATTACATTTATTTGGGAGATACAAAAAGCATGTAAATACAGTTAACACTGCATTACATCCATGCATTCGCACTCAGAGCATCCAACAATAAAGGCAGCATGGCACTTCTATAACTAAAGTATGAGGTCTATGCTGAGAATTTGCCAGATGTTTTGAATTAACAGAGGTTTTAGACAGCCCCCTATGAACAGCTCAACAATGAAAATGGTTTGGAGTTCTTGGAAAACTTAACTATGGAAGTTACCTTGATTCCAAAGGGACAAAAAGGGTTATAAACTGGTTGTGTACATTTTTTTATGACTGTTCTTGCTACATAAAAATGTATGATGTCAAGTGGACTCTATGTGGGAAAATAAATAATGGATGTGGGCAATTTAATAAATAATTGAAGTTAAAATTAAGTTACAATTCCTCCACAAAGAAATGCAATTGTTTTTCAGTATGATATTGTTGTCAAATTGATTGATGATAATATATGTTTTACATATAGCAATACAAAAATCATAGTATGGCAGTGTTTAATGCAGAAATACATGTACAAGTAGTAACTTTACATGTAACTGTAGCACTACAAATTACTATTATTAATATTTTGAATCATTTTGATTGTGTAAGCATCAAACTAAAGGTGCCACACATTTGTTTTTCCCCACACTAGAGCTAGTGCTGGGCGATATCTCGAGTTTTTAAAATATATCGATATATTTTCATACGAGATATAGGATTACACAATATCATTTATATCGAGATTATACTAAAAGGTCCGGGAGATTTTCCATCCACCAAACTGTCACACAACTTCACAGCCCCGCCTCACTACCCAAGTTTGGGTACAATGCACCCCGCCCCCAACACCTGGAGTGAGCGACAACATGGAGGCATGTCTGGACGGAGCTGCTGAAGAGGAGCTTGTGGTAAAAACGAAAAATAATGGCTCTTATTTGGAGATGGTTTGGGTTCAAAATGGCAGATGAACAGCAGAATAAAGTTTTCTGTAGAGAATGCCGAAAGCATGTTCCAACGAAAGGTTCGAGCACGACTAATCTCTTCCACCACCTACAGCAGCGCCATAAAGTACAGTTTGAAGAGTGTGTTAAACTGCGTGCTGCAACCCAGTCTGTGAAGTCTCTTGCCCCGAAACAAACCACCGTACAAAAGTAATTTACTCATTCTGTGCCTTATGCAAAAAAGAGTGAGAAATGAGGCAATATTACTAAAGTAGTGGCCGTCCATATCGCTAAGGACATGAGTTGTCCTAGCTTGTTATTTATGTTCTAAATATTTGACTTGTTATTTGAGATTTGCACAGGATACACTGACCAGGAGTTGAACAATTTTGTTCAGTCAGTTTTGTTGTTTGTACAAGTTATTGTAAAAGATATAGATACATTTTACATTTTATTTTTTAATTAGAGAGCATTTTTGTTTTCTTCATATATTTTAGTTTGTTTTTAAAAAAAGTGCCCCTGTGACAGTTGGTAAACATGAATTTGACCCAGAATTGTCTTTTGTTATAACTTCACAGAATATAATATAATATATAACAAAGATATATATCGTATATCGCCATTTACCAAAAAATATCGAGAGCCCTAACTAGAGCTGTGTCCGAAAACTGCACTCATTCACTATATAGGGCACTATGTAGTGAGTCAACCATTTTGTAGTGTTGTCAGTTTCATACACTAGTGCACTACAAAATCACCGCTTGACATAGGGCTGGGCGATTAATCGAAAAGTAATTGAAATCGACATTCAGAACCTTTAATTGATAAAAATTTTCCAGGTCGATTATTTAGATTACTTTCCCTTTAAAAACACTACCGCGTGTGGAGTCATGTGACCCCGCTGCATTATGTTATGTTATTCCGCCGACATGTCGAGCATGTAGAGCTTAAATACTGAGACAACTGAGCGATTTGTCAGTGAACTATGAGGGCAAAAAAAGAAAAAAATAAATAAAGTAATCGTTCATTAATCGTAATCGAGTTCAATGTTCAATTAATCAAGATTTTGATTTTAGGCCAAATCGCCCAGCCCTAGGGTGACATGCCAAAACATAGTGTACAGACACTGTACACTACATGAATACACATACCATCATGCACTGCGGGTTTCTTTTACCGTGCCCTATATAGGGAACGAGTGCACATTTTGGACCCGCTGCACACTAATTTCATCGCGCTAAAGTCGGAGGGAGAACAGACGTGGGGCTTCAAACGGAGGAGATTCAGTCACATTTGCACTTTTTTCTCTCTTTCTCTCTCTGCGGAGGACAGTAGTATCCAGGGCCGGACTGTGACAAAAAATCGGCCCGGGCATTTTGAGCCGCGGTCCGGGGGTGGGTGTGGGACACAATCCGGGCCGGCAGATGGGATTCCGCGGTGGGCTGATGTGAAGTTTGGACCGGACAGGACCCCGCCCGCGCACATGAGACCCCGCCCCCTGTGCGGGCTGTGTCTGAACTAGAGAGACGAGACGTGTGTTTATGCGACAGAGATAAATTGCCAAGATCCGGCGCACTATTTAAGCAACAGTTAGTAAAAACGGAACATCCTAAGTGTCCGAAATTAACTAAACATCACCTCACCCTGTTCACTATAGTAGCCCTCTATATAGCAAACATATATAGTGAGCGAGTGAACAAGTCGCTCACTTTGGTTTTACATTAAGTACATTTGACTAGAATGAACTAAAATATTGAATGATGTAAGATGATGTAAAAGGAAAAAAAGGATTGGGACGCTTGACAATTACACCATCAGGGACTTTAATGGCATTGGATTCAAATGCATAGGAGTTTTTGTGTGAGTTTCCATTCATTCAGTCAGACACTGATGTTGGATGAGAAGGCCTGACTCTCAATCTCCATTCCAGTTCATCCCAAAGCTGCAGGATGGGGTTGAGTTCAGGGCTCTGTTTGTGCCAGTCAAGTTCTTTCACACTGAACTTGTCCAGCATGTCTTTATGGACCTCGCTTTGTGCCCTGGGACACAGTCATGCTGGAATAGAAAAGGTTCTTCCTCAAACTGTGTCCACAACATTGGAGGCATAGCATAGAGTATGTTGAAACATTACTTCACTGGAAGTAAAGGGTTTATTCCAAATGCTTGAAAACAAGTTTGTCCCAATGCTTTTGTCCACATTGTGTATTAATGTAGCTCATTCATTCATTTTAGGCCAACGAGGATTATGAGAGTATTCTTAAATACAGCTCTCAAAAAAGAACCCACATATATTATCATAGGAAAGTCTTAATTATGTTCTTGAGAAAATCTTCATTGCTTTTTTATGTTTCCTCTGGGTCATTTTTCCATCCATCATATAAGGCTATATTTTACAACTTTATATAAACCATATAAATAGAAGGACGGCAAAACACAGGTTAAACTAAATGAAAAATTCAAATGAGTAAAATGTAGGCAAACACGAAATAAAAGAACAAAATATGCCAGTATGCTTTGAGAATATGACAATTGTATTATATTTATGGCAAAAGCAAGATATTTAATTTAATGTATTTAATGTATTAACCCTTATAGTCAGGCATGAACACACCACAGCACAGCTGTGACAATTCTTTCTCTGAATTTAACCCATTCACCAAGTGAAGCAGGGGTGACACTAGCATCTGGGATGAGTGAACATTTACAGGACAATTGTGCGGTATCATAAGGGAACATTTAATGACATGATACATGATAACATGATACTTGTTTAACAAAAAGTACAAAAAAAAGTTAAAAAAAAGAATCGTTAAAGAGTAATAATTGCCTTTTTTTTCTTAAGAATGTTTGTAAACAGTGATAGAAAACATGGTAGCACTAAGAAAGCTCCAATTCCACTTGCTGATCCACTTTACTGTGGTCAATGTAGACATGCTTGCACTTCAACCACTTTAAAGGTTTTACTAGGATGAAGGGAGAAGTTTATCACAGCCAACATATTCAGTAAGATAGGGTTGAAGGAAAAAAAAACGAAAAACTGAAAGAGAAGACAAGGGTAAAATAAAAGCCCAAGGAAGCGTGAAAATTTACTGTGGGGGGAGAGTTGAAGCTAGTATAATGAGTCTGAAATTACAGATCAAAATAATCCCTTTCAAAAAGGGACAATTAGAGAAAAATAAAAAATAAATGTTGAGAAACTGGAAGCTTCACTCTCTCCAGCCATAAAAAAAACAGCACAGAGGACACATTGCGCTCATACAATACCCAACTAATAAGTTGTTTTTGTGGCAATAGGGCCTCCCCGTCTCTAACAGCTATGGTTAATAGGTTTAAGTGCTGGAGCGTACAGACTAATTACAGGGTGTGCCACCCTTGTTTCGTTATGTGTTTCAAAGCAACAAGAGATGATAAATCTATCCCAAAGGAAACAGGCTGCATTTAATAGCTTAAACATTCAATCTAGGGCTTTTAAATAAACTCACCATTCAGCGACATTGTCCCTGGGAGCTTTTATAGAAATGTAATGGCTATTAGTTTCAGACACAATTGAAAATGGGATGAGCATTTTTAATTTTGTAAACAAACAGCTGTTTATGCAGCTTAGCACTGAATCAATGATGATGTAAGAGCTTCGCCTGCAGCTACGACTAAAAACACAGCTTATAAATGGCGTTCAAGGTGTTATCTTCAGCAGATTACTTTGACAGTGCTTGCAGCAGACCAATGGATAAATCAATGAGCAGCAAACTAACAAAAGCAAAAGCAAAGTTAAAATAATCAGTTCCTCTTAAGAGCCTTCATGGTAACAATTATTTAAATTATATATAAGTGTCCGAGAGTTCAGGATAGCAAGTGTTAGCAGCACTGTGTAATTAAAGTGCTGCTAACTAGTCAATAGGTGGGGACTGACTAGGAGAAAACTGGGCAAAAACTGAAATTTAAAGTTGCAATTCACTGCAATTGCATTTTCTAAACGAACTGCTATTTAAATGCCTTTTGTATACAGTGCAGTTGGTGTTCCTCTCCTTCTCTTCAGCCGTTACTCCCCAGACTGAGTGAGAGAGAGAGCTCCCTCAGAGAGCCTCGGGTTTCTCCTGGGTATAGCACTAATCTGTTTAAAAGCTTTCATTACTGGTCCCGCTGAGGCTGCCGCGAAGCACTCCTCCACGCGAGCTGGACGAGCCACCCATATATGTACATTTTATTTTAATCCCTTTTAATAGGTATATTATTAAAATGACACCTCTGAGTTGAAGAGCGTTTTGAATAGAGTGATGGACCCCTACTAGCAGTTTCACTCAGGGTGTTAAAAAAGAGCTGGAGTGCATCAGACTGACTGAGCTGCTCCAAATTAATCAGCCTAAGTAGCAAAGCGGATAAATCAGGAGGAGGGTGAGAAGCCCAGGGTGGTGGACACAGTCCTGGGCTGAGACCTGCAGACCTACTGAGATATCCTGCCTGACTGATATGAAATGTTTGTCACTGATATTGATTTAAAGAAGCTTAACATTCTACTACAGGTGTCAATATTATTTAACATGGACACACACACACACACACACACACACACACACACACACACACACACACACACATATATATATATATATATATATAT
>JBBPDC010076987.1:0-10442 GCA_037974485.1 Hemigrammopetersius urotaenia
AGGGCAAACTGAAAACAGAAACAGAAACACAGAAAACGAGGCACGGCCTCAGGGCAACGCCAGTCCAGGCCGTGACATGGGTCTGTGGCCCCACACTTACTCACAATTAGAACTACAGTAGCTTCATAGTAGATCATTTACAAAACTACTTCAAACTAAATTAATTTATTTACAGTAACCCCCCAGTTTTACGCGGATCAGGAGTTGCGGATTCAGTCACACATGGATTTTTTTTTCAGAACCAAAAAAATTTTTACGCAGAAATCCCCACAAAAACATGGAAACTGCAAATATGCTCCTCTTTTTTTTGCTTTTTTGTAGCAATAAATATATTTTTCTGAATGTTTTCACACAAGGGGACCCGTTCACCTCACCACGTTGTCCCAATACTTTTGTCCCGTGACCTTCCGAGTTGCATACCTCGGAGGGAAATTTAAATTAAAAGAGGCGAATACGAGTTTACCTTTACATTTTCTTTAAGGGTAATGCATTAAACTGAGTTTAAATGAAATTAAAGTGTTCTGCGAGCAGATTTGATGGCAGATTTAGGGTTTACACTATAAAAATAGACATTTTTAGGCATTTATTTTACCAAAACACAACGTGGTTTTACACCATAAGTGGGTGCTCTTGGAACGTAAGCGAGGGATTACTGTACTCAGTAATTCAAGGTAAATAATGGATAATTTAGAGCAGACAATTATTCATTCACTGCAGATTCTGAATAATTAAAATTCTAAATACTGAATAATTCATACTCATACTGAATGCTGAATAGTTCATAGTGAGACCTGAATAATTCATACTGAATGCTGAATAGTTCATGGTAGATACTAAATAATTGTGGACCCTAAATACTTAAATGCAGATAGTGAATTATTCATGATAGACTGAATGATTAATTGTAGATATAATTTATCCTGTATTTCAGTGTTTTGGTGTTTGTTGGTGTGTTTGTATTGAGGTGTACTGAATTAGTGGGTGGGGTCGGGTCGTCTGAGATCGGGGCGCTGTGGCCAGAGAGACCGGGTTAAATTACACTGGGACAGCATTCCCAAAACACACACACACACACACACACACTCCGCAGCACAGCGGCCATCAGACCTGGCTGTTCACCAATGAGAAACTACCAGAGGAGACCTGAGGAACAGGAAGATCTCCTGAAGGAATAAACAGATTTACAGTGGATCCCTGGACCTGCTCTCCTCACCCCCTCCGCCGTGAGTGACCCCCCAACACTCGCCAACACAAACCACACCACCCGACACAAACCACACCGTCCAACACCCACCGGACTGTCTCAGGATCAGGGTCACTGGGCCATTCACCTGAACCTCCTCACTATCAGGATCAGGTTTAGAACACTTCATTAATCACTTATGTTACGACTGAACAGAGACAAAGAGGCAAGGACTATATAAAATATAAAAGTCAAAATCTAAATTTCCTCTGAAATACACTAATTCATATGCTTTATACACTAATTCATCATGGATCCAGAATTAATCAGAGCAGATTCAGAATAATTCAGAGCAGATCCAGAATAATTTAGAGCAGATTCAGAATAATTTAGAGCAGATTCAGAATGATTCATAGTGTATATTGAACAATGTCTAAAAATGAAGTTTTTTGAATTAGCACTATTAGTGGTTTGTAGTGGTTCTCTATGTCGAGTCCATTATTACACAAAATAGTGACATAAATACTAATATTGCACATAATAACCTTTAGCATATAGTAATAAAGATGTGAAGAACACAGGAACATGTAGGAGAACATTCTCTCTTCTATCACAACGTCTCAGGAATTCAACACATGGTCACAGAAACACACTTTACTCCTTCATTAAATGCAGGCTGTGGCTGGAGCCCCGTGTCCAGAGGGGTGGAGCTCACACTCAGATTCAACACATTTGCATGTTACTTAATATTTACGAATAATCTACTCTTCTTTATTAGCAAAAAATGTCACATTTCGATCACTACTGGCCTACAAAAGGCTCCTTAATAGACTTGGGTGAGCTCAAATTAAAGCGAAGTGGCTTTTGAGATGTTCAGATGGTGTTCAGTTGGTGTTCCATTGGTGTTCAAATGGTGTTCAATTGGTGTTCAGTTGGTGTTCAGTTGGTGTTCAGATTGTGTTCAAGTGGAGATCAGATGGTGTTCAGGTGGTGTTCAGGTGGAGCTTGTTTCATCTCCCATAGAGTACAACACAGCTTAGGCCTTCGGAGGTAGCTGCTGACCTTCCTCTCCATGGTCTCCACTGTAGACATTGTTACCTCACACACCAATAATGGCCAGAGAACACGAGGTAGGATAACGTGTCGGTAAATCCTTAAATCGGCCTGGAAGACCTGACTTCTCGACTGTGGAGAGCCACGTTTCAAGCTCCTTGATGGTGTTCTGGATGGCTGACGCTTCCCTGAGACTGAAGTTGAATACCTTGTCGAGACTCCTGACTGGTTTCTCTGTGATAGAGGGGATCATGACGGCGCATGGAAGCGGAACACAGTTGTCCCCCTATTTCGTAGCATGGCCCTGGACTTTAAACCCCACCTTTGCCCAGGAAGTTAGTTCCTCCAGGGAACATAGTGCAGGGTTAACTTGACAAGTTTGAGGGGTTTGGAGCTGTATGTGTTGGCAAGATCAAGCCAAAGCACTACAGGGTCTCCTTTCTCTTTGCAAGCCTCCCTGATCAACTGAGTCGCAACCCCAGTATGTTCAAGGCACCCTGGGACTCCAGGAATCAATATAGGTGTTTTCCAGGAGGACGCCTGTCAACCTCCTAGCCAGGATGCTGAAGAAGGTCTTCCTCTCCACCAAAACTGCTCCAACTTCGTTGAGTTTCCACTGTTGGTATCCAGACCCCCTGTGCCACACCACTCTCAGGATCTTCAACAGTATCTTTTTTCAATACAAAACAATAGTACAATTTCCAAAGTCAACTCCCCACCCCCCAAAAAAAAAAAATTAGCTTCTCTCTAAAGATGAGAGGCAATTTGCAAAGGAGACGACCGGATCTCAGGTCTTATTACAACCCCTAATACCGTACTTATTCAAGGTAAAGAAAGAACATAAAGTCTTTTTACCAAGATGTTGCAGGCAGAGGCTTTCAATCTTTCCAATGTAACAGTATGCGTCTACAAGGTGAAAGCAACTATAATCAGTTCTCGTGCAGAAAAAACAAGAATAATCAGCCAGAACACCAGTAATAGACATGAGAGGGCTGGAACCTATGGTTTAGCTAGTGTGTCGTAAAAGGAAGAACAAAAATAACTTTTGGACAAGAAAAAACATACGGCTGTGGTTGGCTAATGAGAGATTACATCTGTCACACATTTTATCAGCAGTAAATAGTCTGTTGAGTAACTTTTGACAAATATGTCGTATACAGAGTGTGTTATAGCAGCTGCACATGGGGACCGGTCTGTGTGTCTGAATGTGGTGTCGCTGTCTGTGTTTATATGCGTCCATTTATTTAAAACCTCTGAATAAATTCATACACAGACATTAACTTAACTCTGTAACTTTATCTTGGATATAAATTATAACCCTAACAGCTTTAAGATCATGAAGAACCTAAATTCAGTCAAACTGGCTAAGTGTGTGTGTGTGTGCTAGATCATAGCACAGGCGTAAGGCTCCCCAAGACACTTCATCACAGACACACACACCCGTCCCCGTCCCCGTCCTCTCTCGGGTTACATCACTTTTCCATACCGATTAACCTTAGCTCTGTCGGCCAGAAGCTGCCAACACACACACACACACACACACACACACACACACACACACACACACGCACATACATGCACATATACACATATACACACACATACACACATACACACATGTATGGTGAACACACACACACATACACACACACATGGTACATACACAGATATGTGAATGGTAAACACACACACACGTATGGTAGTTTATGGGGCTATTATGGGGCTAAAGTGTATATTTAATGGGGCTATAGTGTAAATTTGATGGGGCTGTGGTGTAGATTTAATGGGGCTGTAGTGTAGATTTGATGGGGCTGTAGTGTAGATTTGATGGGGCTGTAGTGTAGATTTAATGGGGCTATAGTGTAAATTTGATGGTGCTATAGTGTAGAGTTGATGGGGCTGTAGTGTAGAGTTGATGGGGCTGTAGTGTAGAGTTGATGGGGCTGTACTGTAGAGGTGATGGTGCTGTAGTGTAGAGTTGATGGGGCTGTAGCGTAGAGATGATGGTGCTGTAGTGTAGATTTGATGGGATTGAAATTTAGCATGAAGTAGACAATATGAAGTGTGTTGTGCAACTGTTCCATTTGTGTGTCTTTTGTGTTATTTAGGTATTTGTTCTTGTAGTGCAAAATAGCGTATTGTGTAGGGGTCCAGTTTGTTTAGTTGATTTTTAAGTTGTTTGTGTGTTGTTTGTGTTGGTGTGTGTGTGTGCGCATTGAGTTTCAGTTCTTTGTTGGCAGTGAGTTGAGGGCTCTGACTGCTTGAAGAAAGAAGCTCTTGCAGTGTCTGGCAGTCACAGTTCTGATGCAGCGAAACCGTCTGCCAGATGGGAGGAAAGAGCAGTGCATGTGAAGGAAAGTGTCTTTCACTATGCTTTTCGCACAGCGGATGAGGTGTTTCTCATTGAGATGGCTGTGAGATGGCTGTGAGAGGGACCCAGATGATGTTCTCTGCTGTCCTCACTATCCGCTGCAGGGACTTCTTTTCAGCAGCAGTGGAGTTTCTGTACCAGGTGGGGATGTAGCAGCAGAGTACACTCTCGATGGTCCCCTGGTAGAATGAAGTGAGGATGGTAGGAGGGAGGCTGGCCTTCTTCAGCTTTTGAAGTAGGTGAAGATGTTGTTGAGCTTTCTTGGTGATGGTGGAGAGGTCGTCTGCCATGTGCATCCCCAGGAACTTCACACTGCTGAGTTTGTTATTTTCACCAGAGACCCACTACTGTTGTGTCATCTGCAAACTTGATGATGTGATTTGAACTGTACTGCGCCACACAGTCATGTGTCAGCAGGGTGAACAGTAGCATGCAGCCCTGCGGGGATCCTGTGCTCAGTCCTAGGACCCTAGAGGTGTTTCTTCCTATGGAGACTCTGCGTACGCCCGCTTTGCCTCTTTGATGCCCCATGACAGGTTGGCTCTGGGTGTTGTGTAAGCTTCCCTGTCTTTGGACTTGAAGGCTGAGTCCCTGATTTTCACCAGACTGCGCAGCTTTGCAGAGAACCAGGGTTTATGATTTTCTCGGGTGACCACAGTCTTGGAGACATCCTCAATGCATTTGCTGATGTAGCTGGTCACTGTGGTTGTGTACTCCTTCAGATCGACTGAATGTTCGTAGGTGGCCGCCTCTCTGAACATGTCCCAGTCTGTGCAGTCAAAACAGTCCTGAAGGGCAGATATGGCCCCCTTTGGCCACATCCTCACCTCTCTCACAGCTGGTCTGACCTTTTTGTTGATGGGTCTGTAGACTGGGGTGAGAAGTATGGAAATGTGGTCAGATCTTCCAATGTGGGGGAGGGGTGCAGCCTTGTATGCATGCTGGATGTTTGTGTAAACAAGGTCCAACCTGTTGTCCCTTCTCGTTGCAAAGTCAATGTTCTGTTGAAATTTGGGTAGTACCGACTTGAGAGAAGCTTTGTTAAAATCCCTGGCGATGACGAAGAAGCCATCGAGGTGCGCTGTTTGCAGATTGCTGAGTGTCCTGTTAGCTTTAGTGTTAATGCTAGCATTTAGTGGAATGTAAACAGCCGCGATGATCACTGCAGTAAACTCCCTCAGGATGTAAAACGGTCTGCATCTGACTGCTAAGACCTCCACTAGTTCTGAACAGTGCACAGATATGGTCATTGCGTTCCTACACCAGCTGTAATTGATGTAAACACACAGTCCACCGCCCCACGTCTTACCCGATGAGGAGACGTCTCTGTCGGTGCGATGGCTGGAAAGCACGTCTAGCTGGATTGCAGAGTCACCGATGCCTTAGTGAAGCCATGATTCAGAGAAAATAAGAACACGGCAGTGTTCTATCTCTCTCCAGGAGGCCAGGAGCAGTCGTAAACAGTCCCGTTTATTGTCCAAAGAGCGTAGATTGGATAGGAGAAGTGATGGAAGCACTGGTCGGCTACAATTAGCTTTTTGCCTAGCATGGATCCCGGCTCTCTTACCGTGTTTCTGCCTCCTCGCACACCGCTTTCGACGACCTTCCGGGCGGGCACAGGGTCTCGGTAGTGTCGCGCTCCCTCCGCTTGGAGCTTGTAGAATGCCGTAGCAGCGCAGTTTCTCCAGTGTGTCGCCATCTAGTCGGAAGTTGCATTTTCCGATTTCCAAAAGATGTTGGCGGTTGTAGACAAGCTTGTTTGATGTTCCGACGGACACTGGAACTTGAACTAGACATACTTTAAGCTGAATTTGCACCCTGTGTAGCCACTGCAACCTGGCGCGCTGCCATCTTGGATTCATACCTCCTGGTTTAATTTATCTGAAAAGAAATTTATCTGAAAAGACACATTTCTGTTTATAGACATTTTGATGGGGCTATAGTGTACTGGTTAGTTGTGGCCTGGGTGTTGATCAACACATCCAAACCCTTAACAAGAGAAGATATTTACTCAGTGTGGATTTTTTAGTTTTTTTTTCTCTCTCTTTCTGTTTATAGATGTTTTCACACAATGTAAAGGACAACATGCAAAGAAGTAAAAAAAAAGACGAAACTGAGATACAAGGTTTTATTTTGAAAGTGCTGATAGCTATACTCGTCCATGCTGTTCATTTATAGCAGGAAATAGAAATAGTCCACTGTTTTGACAGTGATGTACAGAGTCTGGCTCAGTCAGTATGTTATTTTTTATTTGTTTATTACTGGAGGGCCAGTGCAGCAGGATCTGAGGCAGAGGCCGGGTCCCCTGATCCCAGTGGGATTTTCTAGTCTGTTTAGAGACATGGTTTATGGTGTCAGATGCCTCTGTAAGATCACGTAGCACAAGTGAAGACACAGGGTCCTGATCGGAGACCTGTGAGAGTGTTTACTGCTTTAACTAGCGCTTTTTATGAGGAAGGGCGCAGGGACAGGGTGGAATATCACAACTAAATAAGTCCTTCAGGATGAGTTTAGCAACTGAGCTCAGTGTTTTTGGCTGAGCCTCTCACATTGCAGTCTCATCTCTGACTCATTTTAATGCTCTAAATCTTCTTTTTCCTCAGATTTATTGTCTTTTTGGCTTTTACATATTATGATGTTGCCACCAATCTCACATTAAAAACCAAAATCAATTTCTTTTCAGATAAATTATATTTTTCACTTTATTTGCATGTTCAAATTCTGATTTGAGGGCAGATCAGTTATACCAAAGTCTGCAAGGATGTTAAAAAGTAAGAAAAAGTCAAAATGGACGAATGAAATACGGGGTTCTAAGATAGTTTTGTGTTTAATTTTTAAAAAATAGAAGGATGTGAAATGGCTCTATGAACTGGCCATATATGGAATTCCCTGGGTGCTGTTTGTTTACGTTTCCAGGAGGTTTAGTTCCTTGGTTTCTTTCACATTTGAACAGTAAAATATTTGCAAGGGCTACATTTTTCTTGTAATTTTTTCTTTCAGGTTTACGTGTGTTTATGTACCTTTTACTATCTACTACAAAACTTTATTAAAAATACTTTTTTTATTATGTCACCTCATCTGTTTCAATTAAACTGGCTGTAGTTGTTACTGTGCCTTTAAGGGTCATATATGTAAATGTTCTCTGCTCTGATTGGTTGCTGTGTATTTTGCCTAATTCAAAAAGCGACTGGAAGTGAAACACTTTTCATAACCATCATAAAAGTGCAGAGCTAAATGTCTGAAGGCTGCGTAGCTAGAAATATGTAAATGTTTCGGGACCACATTAGAACTTTAAAAACTTTAGCTCACAAATGGGATGTTTACACTGTTTCTGTTCTGTCCTTGTTTAGGGTGTAGGAGAACTCAGACGGCAGGGTGATGGACCACTGGGGAGAAATACAGAACAATTAAAGAGTGAACAACAGCGAGGAGAAGAAAAACGAAATGAATCAGCGGAGAAAGGAGTGACAGAGAAAAAAAGGGTCGACTTTATAATTAATTGTGCTTGTAAATCTACAGAATGTGGGACAGCACAGTGGATAACCTGCTTTTATAATAATGACCGTAATTGTATGGCACTGTTTGTAGCTTGAAATCACAAAAGTGCAACATTAAAGACATAAAACAAACAAACATAAATAAGATAAGATGACAGAGGGAAAAAATTACAAAGATATGATAAACCAGCATGAATCGGAGAAGAGCGAGGGAAAAGAGAGAGGGAGGAAAACGAGAGAGAGTCAGCGGCCGGTGTGTTTGTACAGTGAGCGTTTGGTCATTAATGTTTCGGGGATGAAGTACGAAACCCAGCTGCGGACTCTGGCCCGCTTTCCCGATTCGCTGCTGGGCGATGCCCACAAGCGCATGTGCTACTTCGACCCGCTGAGGAACGAGGTGTTCCTGGACCGGAACCGGGCCTGCTTCGACTCCATCCTGTACTTCTACCAGTCGGGCGGACGGCTGCGCCGGCCAGCTCACATCCCGCTTGACATCTTCATGGAAGAGCTGGAATTCTACCAGCTGGGCGAAGAGGCCATGAGCCGCTTCAGGGAGGACGAGGGGTTCCCCAAGGAAGAGCCCCGCCCCCTCCCTGCCCGACCCCTGCAGCGCCGTCTGTGGATGCTCTTCGAGCACCCAGAGTCATCTGGGGGCGCCCGCATCATCGCCATCATAAGTGTCACGGTCATCATGCTGTCCATCCTCATCTTCTGCCTGGAGACGCTGCCAGACTTCAGAATGGAAAAAGAGCAGAAAGAGGTGAGGAATCGTTAAAATGACCATTTCTCCTCCAACATCTTCTCCTGTAGTATGAGTGGGCACCAACTGTGGTCCTGGAGATCTACCAGCCACATTCAGCAACACCAGCTTTAGCTAATTCACTTCTTCAGGAACCCCTGATCTGCTGTATTTATATTTACGGCATTTATCAGTCACTAAGCCAATTCCATTCCTAACTACAGTCTCCCTGGAGACACTTGGGGTTAAGGGTCTTGCTCAGGAACCCAGTGCTGCTGTGTTGAAGGTAGGATTCGAACCCATGACCTCTTGGTCCAGAGGCAAGTATCCTACCCACTAGGCCACACCTACCAACGTAAGTAAGGGGGAGGAGCCAGCATGTTAGATTTTAAACACGACAGGAGAGGAGATCATCAGGAAGATGGTTGGTGACCACCGCTCTAGTCGTTACATTGGAAGATTGATGTGAGGATTTGACTGTATTCAGTCATGAAAGCGTTAGTGAGGTCAGGTACTGAAGTTAAAAGTGAACAGTTAAACAAGTGATTAACTGTGAAACAAGTAATTGAGAGTGAAAGAGTGCTTTGAATCTCCATGTTGGTGGATGTCAAATTGTCAGTCAAATATTTGACATACTGCAGAGATTAAATGAAAGAAATGGGAACAAATACAAGATTGTGGGGCCCATAGAAACTGAACTAGCCTGACGCATCGTTCCTAACCCAAAACCCAGTCCATATCAGCAGATATATCCAGCATTATTTCTTTGAGCAGTGTATAAATGTGTAAAAATGATAAATTATATAAATTATAATAAAATAAAGATTCAATTATAATAAATAAATTAAACCATAACCATCTGATGAAGAACTTTCTGTGAGGAGCTTTTAGAGGCAGACATCTGGTTCCATTCACTTCCACTGTGAGCAGATCTGATTCTGGGAGTTTCTCCAGAATGAAGAACCCACTCTACTTTAATACACTCACATTAATGAAAGAGTATAATGAACAGAGTATGAAAGAGAAAGAGAGAGGTAGGAGGAGGTTGATGGTGTGATTATTTTCGTCGTCAATTAAACCCGATCCCCTCTGAGAGTGAGTGAGTGTGTGTGTGTGTGTGTGAGAGGGGAGAATGTGTAAGAGGACACGTGTGTAAGAAGGTCCTTATGCTGAAGGAATCCTGAGCAGCGGTGTCTTAAACATTTCCACCATCTTCATCACCATCTGGCCTCCACACATCACACCTGCCAGTTTTCCACCACCCGACTGCGATAAAATCAGAACCCCCTCCCCAGAAACCCCCCCAACACTCCCAAGACCCCCCCAACAGTCCCTAGACCACCTCAACACTCCCCAGACACCCCCCAACACTCCCCAGAAACCCACCCCAACACTCCCCAGAACCCCCCACAATCCCCAGACCCCCCCAACACTGCCCACACACCCTCACATTCCCCAGGCCCCTCCAACACTGCCCAGACCCCCCCACGTTCCCCATACTCCCCAACACTGCCCAGACCCTAGGCAGCTGGTAGCCTAGTGGTTAGGGCATTCGCCCTGCGACCAGAAAGTCCGGGTTCGATTCCCAAGACCACTAGG
>JBBPDC010076998.1:0-10441 GCA_037974485.1 Hemigrammopetersius urotaenia
AGTCAGCTCCCACTGTTTCTTCAAAAACACTCAGCATATGATTATTATATGATCATTATACCAACTATCATACAGTACAGAACTAGCTTCATCACAAACACTGTACCATCAGGAAAAACTAAACACTGATCTGAAATCAGCATGAAAAACATTACAGATCCCACAGAAACTGATTTTTGCCTGTAGACCAGAGTAATTATTAGGATTTATTAAGAAACTCATCCACACCAGAGTACAAGAACAGGAGAATTATGGAATTATGATCATATGATAAAGATATTTAGAAATTAATGTTACAAAAGTAGGACTGAACACACTCTCCTTGCTCATAAGTCCAGTCAAGAAACATTTCAGGAGCAGAAAAAGGTAAAAACACTAAAGGCACAAAACTGCTGAGGTCATTACAGGCCTTTTAATGGGACAGAAGTATATTTACATTTACATGTTCAGCAGAAGCTCTGGTTCAGAGTCAGCAGATGCTCAGAGGGACTCTCAGTCTTTGTCTCGGGTCGGCTTTTCAGTTTCTGTGTTTGTTTTCTGTTCTGTCGTTCACGTCTAGGGTCTTTTATTTTGACGTTCTTGTCTGTTTGGTTCTGTTATCACGTGTTTTCTGTTATCACCTGTTTGTGTTCTGGCTCCATGATTGCTGGTGGTATTTAAGTTCTGATTCATATGTGTCTCGCTGTCAGTCCATTACCCTTATCACCCTGTTTCTGTTCATGCACGATTTGGAATAAAGGAAGCAAAGAATGGATGCCTGGCTGTCTGTCTCTGGTCTTTGGGAAACATCATGGCAGCGGGTTCACCCCCGCAGCCGTGACAGTCTTCCTGAGGGTTGATGATGTTCATCCACACTGACAAACCAATTTACTGCATTTACATGATTTTAAATCTGTACAGCATTTCCACTTAATACATCAGAACAGCATTTGTCAGTCAAACATAAACAAGTCAGTACGAAATACGTTTATTCGTGTGGAAAGTCATTTCAGTGGTTCGATCACTTGTTTAGTTGAGTGATTGCTTCCCTTTGAGCGGCAGATGTCATGGTCCCAGATGAGGTGTGGCCGGAGGTGGCGCGGGCGGAGTGTTTGGCACGTGGAGCCGCTCTCAAATGGGCCTCAGGTGTGTTCTGTCAGCCGGAGAACCTGGAGAGGCTGGGACACTACAGGAAAAGGGAGAGTCAGAGAACCTCATCCATCAATTCCAGACTGAAGGTACATGATTTCTGTTGAACTGTTTTTGGGAATTTTCTGAAACCTTGTCTTTTTAAAAGTCCAACAAATGAGGTCTGTTGATTATAATGCGCTTTTAAAGTGTTTTTTCCAAATCAGGGATTCATCATCAACACTTATTTAAACTCAGAACTACAATAAGGGAGGAAAGACAAGTAAGAAAACCAAAGGCCATTTCTAGCCGATATATATATGTGCTTTTTCCAGATGCAGCAGTATGAAAACATGAATTCAAAGATGATTAATCTATTTTATAGCCTTTGGGCCAATAAAGAAATGTCTAAATACAGATGCAATGTCTTGTTTTTTAACACAGGAGTCACAGAGCTTTGTTTGGAGTTCCTGTGTCACATACAACCAAAGTTACTGTAATTTAAAAATGTGTAATAATAATAAAAAACACTACTGGGGTTTAAAAACAGTGTCACTCACAAATGAATATAAAGAACAAAAATGTGGGTGGGGAAAACCCGCAGAGGGAGGGGCTCTGGAGAGCGGCCGAGCAGCGGTGCGCCAAGAGAAAATGCAGCAAACTGATTCTAAAGGGTAAACACCGTTCTAGACTGTTCTACACCGGTTATATTTACTGAAGTCAAAGTTTACTGATACACTCTGAGTTCTGAGGGTAAAGATGTTAAATTATGTTTTATTTCTTCTTACATTAAACCAATGGCTGAGCAAAGACTTTGAAAGGCCGTCTCTGTAATTCTAGGATGGGATTTTGCTGTTCAAGTAAAGCTGTGTTTTCTGACACTTTGCACTTTGGATTTTTTCTCTCACTGTACGGCTGTTCCATAGTCAGTGGTGCAGTCGTACCTGGAAGGGGTGGACTGGGGTCTGGGGCAGCTGCGAGAGGCGCGTGCCGAGCTGAGAGAGGTGTCCCAGGCCATGCGCAAAGTGAGGAAGGAGTGCAGGGAGAACGCTGAGGGCATCCTCACCCTGGAGACCCTGAGGGAGATTTCCACCAATCACTGCCAGCTCCTGGCTGCTGTCAGCAACCTGCCCCGCCTCTACTCAGGTAACCGCCCTGCTGTCTGCCAAAAACAATATTAAATTACACTGAAAAGATGTACTGGGCTCAAGTGTGTGATGCATTTTCATATGAACTACAGTACTGTACGACATGTGAACATATAGAAAAGTAGGGAGTGCTTTTATTAAATACACTAAATAAAATGAAAAAAATTAATATAAATATTATTCTACAGTAAACAGTGATGCTATGTTCAGAATATCAGTGAGTTCTAGTGGAAGTTCTGTATTACTGTAGTTTCATCAGAACCCTTGTTTGACTCGATCAACCCTTCATTAAACTAAATCAGGAGCTGCTGATGGAGTTTCACCATCCAAACAACGGCTGGAGGAACCGAGGAGGAAAATATTCTAGCAACAAACCATCCAGTTACTTACTTTCTTAGTGACTAAGCTGATTTAAAATAATATTTTATTTTGCTCAGGAGGGAAGGATGTACTTTACAATTATGAAAATTCAGGACCTTCAAATTAGTTTTGGTCAGAAGCCCCACAGACATATATCTGTTAGATGTCCGATGTTCCTATAACAGTGTTTATCTATATTTTCCCAGATAAAAAAATAAATAATCAAACCAAATAGCCTCAGATAATGGACGAGCTAAGTTCTGTAGCATCCTGTTTCTCTCCCTCGTTAATGGCCCTCTCTGCTTCTCGCACAGCTGAGCTGAGTGGACTTTAGTGTTCAGGGTTCTGACTGTACATTTGCCCCCTTTTAACACAAACATTTATTTCAATGCTTAAATGCATCAAACTGCCTGGAGTCATTAGTTAATCACCTTATTGCACTTATGTATATATATTTAAAACTCTGATATGCTGTCGGTCCCCCTTTGCAGCTCTAACTGCTTCCACTCTTCTTGGAAGATTTTCAACAAGATGTTGGAGTTTCTGTGGGAATTTTTTGTCCATTCGTTCTGTAGCGTTTTTGAGATCGGACACTGATGTTGGACCAGAAGGTCTGGATCACAATCTCTGTTCCAGTTCATCCCAAAGGTGCTGGATGGGGTTGAGGTCAGGACTCTATGTGGACCAGACAAGTTCTTCCACACTGAACTCCTCCAGCCATGTCTTTATGGAGCTTGCTTTGTGCACTGGGACTGTCATGCTGGAATAGAAAATGTTCTTCCACAAACTGGGTCCACAAAGCTGGAAGCATGGTGCTGTCCAAACTGTCTTGGTCTGTTGAAACATTAAGATTGTCATTAATATGCATTAAGAAGCATTAAGATGGGCCCAAAACCTGATAAACAGGTCTGTCCCAATACTTTTGACCACATATATATCTCAATATCAATATTGCTACAATAACGTACTACCATATGTGTTGTTGTTTTTTATTTGTAATATTTATGCACAGCATGTGTGTATATAGTATAGTGTATTTTCATATCAAGACTCTGTAGAATTGTATTTTTTGTTGTTTTTGTCTCTGTGTCTCTTCAGGGTTATAACTGATTATGACAGGGTTATACAATACATTCTGAATCTTATATATTTATCTAATTACACATCCTCAACTCAGATAACTGTTAAATGTTGCATTTACATACAGTTTAGTGCAAATTTAGTGCACACTGATGCAGGCCTATCTCTTGTCTCTTTCTCAGGCAGACTGTTAAACTGTCAGCTTCACACGCTACTACCATTAAAACACCAGATATTGCCAAATAATGAGCCTGACAACTGTTTTTAAACCCTTTCTAAGGATAATCTTATTATAAAGTGGAAAATGTGATATTTGAAAATTATTTGTCCCAGTGCGCATCATGGTACTGGAGACGGAGCGCCTGGTGGAGTCGCGGCGGCTGCTGGAGGCTCATGCCCGGCTGATGGAGTTGGAGCGCTGGCAAGACGAGGTGCTGCTGCAGCTTCGAGGATTTGGGGGCTTGCGCGGGACCACCCTGAGCCCTGAGGACGACAAGCTGGTGCAGGACTATTTCTCTGGCGTAGGACGCTTGGTGGAGGCCCTTGCTAAAGAGCTGTGGGCCGTGGTGGGCAGTGGACTGACACTGTCCCTCCAGAACCCCACCCCGTTCGTGTCGGCAGTGCGGATTGTGGAGCGCGAGGAAGCTCTGGATAAGATCTTTCTGGAGGAACGGCGGAGTGTGTCTGGAACACAGAACAGACCGATGCCCCCAGGAAGACCTCGCTGCTGGAGACAACGCTTCTTCAAGGTTTGGTGCCTAATTATAATCTTTTAGCACAGAACCCTGATGTCCTGGAGTACCACCAAGGGTGTAGGTTTGACTTTGACACTGACGGGGACACAAAAGTGGTAACTTTACTCCAATCATAGTACAATAACATCTTTCATACCTTAATATATGAAATGTACACAGTACATATGGGGACATACAGACTGACTGGAAGCTTGAAGTAGATTTTAATGGAGGTACTATTACCTTTTCAGATTAATGATCTTGACATTTGTGTTCTGATCTAAACATAAAAAACACTGTTAAATATATTTTCAGTATCAACACAAGGACGGGGTTTCGCCGTACATTTTGCGTTTTGGCTGACCGTGTAATACTAGTCTCTGAATCAACACTAAACATGTGTTCTGTATTTTTGAGAACAGAGCTGTTATTATAAACTCACCCTCTTTCTCTCCTACATCCACACAAATATTGCACTGAGCTTTAGTGCCTCTTGTACCAGAAACAGCTTCAGCCAACCAAGCGCTAGCAAGAAACAGCACAGCCAATCAGATAGCAATACTGGATTAGGAAGGTGGGACTTGCAGAAGAGAAACAGAACTGATATTAATTTGAATCATTGACAGAAAATGGTTGTTTTGTTTGAATATTTTGTTTTAAATCATTGCTAGTGGCAATTCAGGAGTAACTGGATATTAGTAGGGACTTGTCACTACTGTCCCTGCACAGATCTACACCTTTGAGTACCTCTAACCTGCACATTTTAGAGCCTCCCCTCCCAACACAGCTGATGCAGTTGATAAACTAATGAAGCGAACCACTGCTGTAGAACTCTTTAGAGCATGTTTGTCTAAGAACTACTAATTTAAACCATTTTTTCCATAAACCCAAACATCAGTCAGTCATGTTTGTGTCTGTAGGTTGGTGGACTGAGGCACGACTTTAATGACCAGAGACTTGACTCGGCTCTATAAATGTAAAAAATAACTCATGAACTTCCGTAGGCTTTGATCTGATTCTCGAAAGGACTCAAAGTGGTAGAAACATGGAGAAACATCTATTGTTTGGTAATAATAATAATAATACATTTTATTTATATTGCACTTTACATTTTACAAAAAATCTCAAAGTGCATACAGAGAAAAACGACATATGAAAAGACAATAGGAGTGAAAACATTAAATACTAAAATACAGCAAGCAATCAAGCAATCATTTAAAACATTGGCTAAAAAGAAAAGTTTTCAGGCTTTTCTTAAAACAAGATGCAGTCTGTGGAGCCCTCAAGTGTGGAGGTAGGGCGTTCCATAGATGTGGGGAAACGCAGGAGAAGGCCCTATCTTCGGTGGTGCGGGAGCGAGTCCGGGGAGGGAGGAGAAGGTGGGTGTTGGTGGAGCGGAGAGTGCATGAGTGGTCATGGGGGTTGAGGAGTTCCTTTAAGTATGATG
Source organism: Hemigrammopetersius urotaenia (assembly GCA_037974485.1). Lineage (NCBI taxonomy): Eukaryota > Metazoa > Chordata > Actinopteri > Characiformes > Alestidae > Hemigrammopetersius > Hemigrammopetersius urotaenia. The sequence goes on from JBBPDC010076998.1 coordinate 5,877, forward strand.
GCGCATTACCATGCAGGGAGATTTTGTAGGTGACCCGGGCAGAGGTTTTTAGTTTATGTCCAGCTAGTTGATGTCATTGTAATGCATAATTTGAAAACACATGGGATATTTTCCATTTTAATGACTTTCTCCTTGTTGAAATACAGACCTGACCTAGTTTGGGTTGTTTGACTGGATGGCTAGTGCTGGGTGACACTGCTTATCTCTATCACTCAGCAACCTGAGTAGTTCTGTAGGGAGGGCTGGAGGTTGAGTGAGGCTCACAGTAAATCGACATCAGTTAAATAATTTCTAGCTACATTTTCTTATTCAGGAGTACTTTATTATTTCAGATACAGTTGCACTAATGTTACTCCTTGTTCCCACAGTTGTGTGGGTCAAGACTTGCATCAACAATAATAATAGTGATAATAATCATTAATAATAAATTATAATAACAGTAATATCTTGATGTTTACATTATACTACATGCACATTTAAACAGGCTATGTTAGTGTTTTAATATTAGCTGTACTAATATTTTATTATTATTGTATTATTGATAGGTTTTTGGTGATTAAATGTAGAACATATGCTGACTTGTTTAGGACGCAGAATCCCGTCAACCCCCGCACTCCCGAAAGAACGATAGTGAATAGGGCCCGGCTGCACGATACGACATCGAGAGCGGCCCCGGCCCAGAATCTCGCCCCCCACCCCCTCCCCGCTTTACAAATGGTTTTCCGCATGTCTTTCGTAGATATGTGGAAATGCGCCCACACGGCAGACCCGCAAGCACGATTTCAAATTTGGGCTTTTTTTTTTTTTTTCGAATCTTCAGATCACGTGTGTGCCGAACCGTGGAGAGAGATCGGTTCGGTTCACGGATCAACAGTGATCCGTTGCACCACTACCTCTGAATGTAAAATTACTTTTATTTTATTTTATTTACAGAACATTGACATATGCTACCAATCGAAAGTTTGGACACACCTTCTCATTCAACGATTTTCTTTGTTTTTATTATGGGCTATGTTGTAGATTAATATTGAAAACATCAACTGTTGCTCTGATGACAGCTTTGCACACTCTTGGCATTTTTTCACTCAGATTCATGAGTTGCCACAATAAATTTGTCATGAAAGATGCAGCGTTGATTTATGATGTGACCTCATGATGTGATATAAACTGTTATGATGTCACTCATTATAGTATGTTGTATGTTGATGTTAATGTTATATCAATGGACATATAGACTTAAATTAATGGACATATAGACTTAAAGAACTTCTGTTATATTGAACCTTCAGCTGCAGATCACACATGATGTTCTATAATCTGTATCTGTTATCACCCAAATGAGGATGGGTTCCCTGATTGAGTCTGGTTCCTCTCAAGGTTTCGTCCTATCGCCTTCTTAGGGAGTTTTTCCTTGCCACTGTCGCCGTCACTCTTGGCTTGCTCATCAGAGGCATTTCATTTACACACATTCATATACACACATTTATTTCATTTTGTGAAGCTGCTTTGTGACAATGACCATTGTTAAAAGTGCTATATAAATAAAATTCAATTCAATTCAATTGAACTGAATTGAATATCATCACAACTCATGAGAGGATTTGACACCTGCCATAACGTTTTATGTTTTATGTTCTGTGCTAATTCACCTAATAAAGAGTTTAGTAATTATATATTGAGTTTATTTAGGTACGCAAAGAAACAAAGATTTACAGTGCTGAGCTGGGACCTGACCCTTTTTATGAACAAAGTAAAAGAGGCAGAGTCATATTTTGAGGTGTGTGTGGTGGCCAGGGAGTTGCCCTTGCGATTGGAAGGTAATGGTTTGAATTCCAGGACTGCCAGTGACACCACTGAGGTACCCTTGAGCAACTGCACAGTGCTCTACAAATGCTTAACTTTCAATTCACTTTCACTTACATCTTTAAAACTGAAACATTAACATAAGATAAGATAAACCTTTGTTAGTCCCACAAGTGGGAAATTTGCTTAGTCATGACAGAAAGTGGACAGAAACAAAGTTAGGAGTAGCAAAAATGAAGAAAACAATGGAATAGAGTAGTATAAAATAGAATACAATAGAATCAGAATAAAAAATTAAATACAATACTAACAGTGCAGTATAAAATGTACACTATACAATCTAGAGATATAGAATAAAATATGTAAAATCAATATTTATGTAAAATATTTACATAAATATATTTGTAAACTATATGTGAACTAAATGTAGACTAAGCGATGTGTCTGTTACCAGTGAATGAAGTTCTTTAAGGTCTTTAAGTCATTAGTGATACAGTAGTTGTTCTTTTCAGGTGCTGGAGGAGACGGTTGAAGCGCGTTTCCGCAGCGCGTCGTACCTGCACACTCGAGGCCCCGGACTGGCCGGTCATCTTTCTGCCCTTCAGCACAGCATCATGAGTGACCTGGGGACCGTGCGGAACCTGCTGGAACAGTGTGTTCCTCCTCATTACCAAATGACCAAGGCTTACCTGCACGCCTGCCACCGCTGCCTGCAGGCCCACCTGAGTCAGATCATCGGCTGGGAGCTGCAGAGCGGGGAGATCTTTGCTGTCCTAAACTGGGTCCTGCACATCTACAACAGGTGCGGCCGTGTCTGTACAGTGTTCCCCCATGAAGTCGTGATTTAGAGTTCGCGGTCTCAGTTGTTCATGGATTTTTTTCATAGAATTGTTCACAGAAACCCACAAATGTGCAAAAACTGCAGATATCCTCAATTTTTTTGCCGTTTTCATGGCAATATATAATTTCGTGCTAAATTATTTAGAAACAAATATTAATGTAAATTCAGCTAATTTACTGTCATATAACTATAATTTTTTGTGCTGTTGCAGGAACACAAAGCAACCGTATATTGGCCGCTGCCCTGTGACACATCTCTGGCAACTTGCCCTTCACTTTAGGCCACAAATATAAAAAAACAATCAAAACAATCTCTACAAAACAATGCTAATTTCAACTAGTGCCCCTGTAGGATTCTAATAGTATGTTAACTCTAAGCTAACAGGATTGCGTTTGGACACTTTTCTAAAGTTTATTGACATATTTACTCATTTTTATGCTCTACGTTGCATTTCTAGACTGACTCCTTCAGTAAAGAGTCAGGGACACATGTAGGACTTCCAGAAGACCTAAAGTCTCTAATGCTTCCTTATTATGCTGGTGGTTAAGCTTGGCACCCTGATTGGATCATTTTCTTTTGGGAGTTTTAGAAATTTAACCCTATTGTTCCCAATTAAAACTTGATAATGACGTAAGAATTTTATTGCATTAGTCTGTGTATTGCAGACTCTATTGCAAACAGGATTCAGTCAGAATTAAACGGTAAAAATCACAAGCACTCATTTTTGAATCCCAGAAAAGATTAGACCTTTCCTGAAAACCCTGAGGCGTTTCCTCTTTATATATATGTCCTATAAGCACAGTAACAAAAACAGCTTGTTTAATTCTAGAGGGATCAGCAGACGGTCAGCTGACAATGATTTCTGGCTGTTTTTGCTACAAAACACCATGCAAATACCACAAGAAAACTGTTGGGGAAGGACAAATAAAATAAAATATAGATTCTAAGTATTTTATCACAGAATAAGGCACTGCAGAGCAGTAGCTTTGTTTCCCAGTTTACAGGCTACATTAATGTAAATCTGTGTTTCTCATTTTGACCAGTCAGTGTTTTTTCCTGCAGCTCAGAGATGATGGGTGATCCTGCCCTCGCGTCATATTTGGACCAGGAAGAACTGGGGCCATTAATATATCAGGAAGGTCTGGAGCAGCTGCAGAACAAATACGTGCAAACTGTGCGGGTGAGGCTGCAATGGTTTATGAGGTCCTTATTCCTTTTAACCCTCAGAACTCAGAGTGTATCAGTAAACTTTGATTTCAGTAAATATAAACAGTGTAAACAGTCTAGAACCGGTGTTTGTTCTCCTACACTCGCTGTTTGCTGCTTTTTCTCTCGGCCGCTCTCAAGAGCCCCTCCCTCTGAGGGTTTTCCCCACCCACTTGTGGGCGGAGACCATCATGAAAGTTCTTCTTTGTGTTTTTTTCAGTTTGTTTCTAAAACCTAAAATATAATAACTTTCTTCATTTTTGTTCTTTATGCTCATTTACGCATGATGCCATTTTAAAACCCCAGTAGTGGTTTTTATTATTATATATGAAGACTTTATTAACCTATATTAACCATTTGTTGGCATGAATCTGTGCTGCTCGTGTTTTAGGGGTTAAAATAAACAATTAGCCTTCAGGCAACTCATGTAATGAGTGAGGGGTTTCACAGCTGAAGTATGTGTGTACACTCCCTGATAGAAAAGCGTCTCAGAATGGATGCAGAAGGCCCTTGAGGTGGAGCTGACAGACTGGCAGAGGGATCAGGAACCTGATATTGACCACGAGGGCTGCTACCACACGAGCCTCCCTACCATCATCACTCAGGTATAGTGGTGCAACGGATCACTGTTCATCCGTTATCCGAACGGATCCCTCTCCACGGTTCGGCACGCATGTGATCCGAAGATCCGAAAGAAAAATAAAAGCTCCGCTGA
>JBBPDC010077009.1:0-10441 GCA_037974485.1 Hemigrammopetersius urotaenia
GCCCGGGGAGCAGTGTGTGGGGACGGTACCTTGCTCAGGGTACCTCAGCGGTGCCTAGCGGTCTTTGGAATCGAACCTGGACTTTCTGATTGCAGGGCGAATGCCCTAACCACTAGACCACCAGCTGCCAGTGTGTGTGTTTATGGTATAATATATAATAAATATATAATCTTTTATAATATAATCTTTTTCTGAGCAGCTCTGTTTGGTTACACATATATACTTTGCACTGTTAAAACAGTAGAAATAGGGTTTGGAGCTGGTGGCAGTAGAATAAAAAACATCATGTTTATAATGATGCAGTGGTGAGGTGGCATGAGATCTATTTGTTTTTGTCTATATGTTTTATGACACTGAGTCTGCTCTGATATCAGGTCTTTCTGCTCCTGCCTGGTGAAGCCAGCCACAGGCTCTGCTGATCTTAAAGAGCTGATTGAGATAAACCTCCAGTTCCAGGTGTGTACGACCTAATAAGAGAATTGGGTGCGATTGGTCCTTGCAAACACAATTTACTGTAATTGGTTAATCATTGGTATTGTTTACCAAATGGAACTGAATTAACTGTTTAGTTTTAATACAAGAGTAAAACCTTTCCTCTCACCCCTAACACTGATGAGCCTAAATGTTTATCTGAAGTTTCTTTAGTTTTGCTAATGAGCAATGAAACTTTTTTTTATTTTTGCTTTTGTATTTGTTTTTTAAGCTGTGCTGAACTGTTAAGTAGCCTCAGATTTTTGTATGTAATGCATAAAAATGTGCTCTGTTTTTATAGATAATCTCCTATTTAAAAATAAGGACAAAACAGTGCCACTCAGAAAAAAAAATCCTTATACTATTGAACAGCTCAGTGCAGTTTGAGGGGTGTGTGTGTGTGTTGTATACAAATAAGCTCCCATCACTTCTTAACTTTATTAGCCCTGTAGCTCCGGTGCAAACTTAATTGTCCTAATTGTTCTATTGTCCCAGAGCGCCCTGGAGCAGCTCCTCTACAGCGACCGTTTCTTTAAGAACGACTTTGCTGTTATTCTTCAGCCGTTTCTGAAATTCGCAGATCCCCCACGCCACCCTGTAAGAAACATCCTGCTGACGGCTCTATACACTGTCTATGAAGGTTCCAAACATAAATAATAAAGACATTAAATTAATAAGAAGTCCTGAATAATCTCTTGAAAAGAACAAAAAGCACACAGTGGGTCCTTACGTTGTCTCATTCCCCCTTTAACCCCATTAGAATGGAAAGATCGACATGAGCTTCTTCACCCCAGACTGTTTCCACTTCACCATGAAAGGGCATGAAGAGCTGGCTAAGGGTCTTTGGAACAACATGGTGAGATTGACTCATTCCTCTTTTTAAGAGTTTTTTTTGCCAGAAGTTCATTTTGTACTATCATTTTCCATCCAACTAAGCTGCAGATGCTTGGCATGTTTTTTGCTATTTAACTTCACAAATATTAATTATTCACCATTAAGAGATGTTGGACACCATATGGAGTTCATATGCAGAGACAAAAACTGAAGTCTAAATTCTGTAGTGATATACTGGATGACACTTTCTCTTCATTAGTTCCAGCCTGAAGGGGAGAAGTTTATGGTTGAAAGTTTCTCCAACCCCATCCAACTCATGTGTCCTCCAGTGGTAAGACTTTTTTTTAATGTGACCTGTTGATAATTGGTTGGGTGGATTATGGAATCCAGTTTTTATCGTTTCCCTTTCCAAACACAGGACCATCCCTACATTTACACCAAGCCTAACGCTGTCAAGATTGGCCAGTCGCCTCAGCCTGGGCCTCCATCATCAGGAGGCCCACAATTGACCACAGTCCTCTCCCTGATGACTGCTTTGTCCTCTGTCCTCTTCTGGTGGTCCACCAACATGGCCTTCCACTAAAAACTGAAGATGATGCACAATGGAGCTTCGTTGCTACTCATGAGCTACCAGCAGTGCCACCACTTTTTGGATGGACTCTCAGAGATTGAATCCAGCTACAGTGTTACATTTGTCAGAAATACATGCAAGTGAAATGTGAATCCACTGCTTCATTCAGTCTTCTGCAAAAGTAAAACAGCACTGGCAGCAGGAGAACATCATGTGCTCTAACCCGATGACCCTTTCTGATCCATCCATCTCTCCACCTAACCGGATATCCACCATTTCAAAGCCCAAAAAGAGCAGCGGCAGGTGCAGGCCACATTTAGCCCAGACTAATGCTGCTCTAATTGATTTAGCTAAGAAAGGTAATTGTGTGAGCCAACCCAAGCTCGTCTGAACAAAAATGGCCCGAGGTTAGCCCGAAAACACATTATGCTCACGAGGTCAAAGGAGTTAGCTGTTTGGAGAGAGGACTATTGTGGCTTTTTCGGATGGCGGTTAAATGCAGACCACTTGACAGATACCTAATGCCCAGCGTAATGAGATCATAGCTATTGGATGCCGCAATCCGAGACGTGCTTTTAGTCTATTCAAATACACATCTCTCTGCTTTTATGCCGTCATTAAGAGCCACAGTATTCTTGGACTGGGAAAGAGCTACGTTAAGTGTTAATGTTTAAATACTCTCAGAGGTTTAGTATGTAAACAAGAGCCTTTAACTGAAATCAGGATTGGTCCTATCAGCTCATATCAACGCAGGTGCTCAGATTGATTTATGGCAAAGCCCATTATATTTGACATGCCAGGTTCCCATCACAGACAGGTCCATAATAAGCAATGGGTTCATTCATTGCTTTCTTGGCCTTTGCTAGAGCAAACAACCGCATGGACATTCAATGTACAGCAAACACTACAGCACTGCTGACGCTAAACCTCTTTATTGTCTGCTCAATTAGGATCTGGGCAGGTTGTGAAATAGGAAATTTGACACCAGACAAACATATGAACAACTGTACACCCACCGTCTGATTAAAACTGTTTAAATTTCAACTGCTCTAGTCTGATTGATCTGAAAGAACAAAAAAAAAAGTTGAACAGTACAGCCATATGCAGAATTTGGGCACCCCTGGTTAAACATGTTCCTTTTGATGAATAATCACATTCTCTATATAGAACATATTTCTGGACTTTTCAATGCACAGTTAGTGTTTATTTGTTGAATTTTTACCATTTTTCTGAGTTTTGTGGCACATTCTATAATTAGTTTCATTTTGTTCTATTATTTAGCAAATAAACTCATACTGGGCACTAAAATTATGTCTATAAAAAATAATGTCTAAATGTGTATAAAAGTACTATTTAGGTTTGTTCTGTGTAACAGACTTTTACTTATTTTCACTTAGAAAATCAACTGAACAAATACAGCGCAGTCGTATGCAGAGGTTTGGGCACCCCAGTTAAATTCTGTTTTGGTAATGAATAATCACATGTTTATAAAGAACGTACATCTGCATCTTTAATGCACAGTTAGTGTTTATTTGCTGAATTTTTACCATTTTTTTTTAACCCACATTAAAAAAACAAGACTGCAAATTCTTTGGCGTGTTTTATAAATAGTTTTATTTTGTTTTATTATGTTAACTTTGCAAATAAATTCAAATTGTGAACTAAAACTGGCAGAATGTCAAAAAATGTGTACAAATGTCATATTTAGATTCGTAGTGGACTTTTTTACTCATTTTCACTTAGAAACTCAACTGCACAAATATAGAACAGTCGTATGCATTAGTTTGGGCATTATGCTAGTTTTGTGGCATAATTAGTTTTGTTCTATTATGTAACTCTTCAAATCAATTTGAAAATATAAATATCCTATTTAGGTTTGTTCGCTGTAGTGGACTTCTACTTATTTTTCTTATTTTCTTAGAAAATCAACAGAACATTTTGACTGGGGGTGTTGCATATGAGCGTATGTAGTTAGAACCTAGAGAACCATCAGATTATATTGTCACCATTGTCATCAACCGTATCGTTGTTACAGTGCTGCAGTTCATATTATTTTAAAGTTACATGCCTTTTATCACTGTTAAGAGGCCTCTGTCTGATCTGCTTCCTCACTCTGAGGTCTCCCTCGATAGGACACCCAGAATATGTGCTACGTAAGCGGCCTAATGACCCGTCGTGGGAAATCAGCGTGTAGGGAGTAAACTCTAGAGGGTTCTCCAAGGACAACGTGATAAGCGAAAGCTGTTCCATCTCATAATAGTAATATATGAAAAAAATCAGTTCTCTCATGATTCTAGGCTGTGAAAAAGGGCCTTTTGTAGGAGTACACTTTTAGAAAACCTAAAACAATGTTAGTTATATAGGACTCGTGTGCAAAACATGGTAAACATGCTGCCTACATCGAGTTTAACCCCTTTGTACCCTTATCCTGAGAAGAATTCTACAATAATAACCTGAACCTTTGGGCCACAACAGATTTTTTAAAGGTCAAGAAATTGGGAAGTTTGAAGAACCATAGAACATAAAACAGATTCTTCAGTTCTGCTCCTCGAGGACTGATGATTTGTCCAACACAACTAGGTGATCTGCCCAAACACCTTGTTTAGCTCACCTGTTAACTGGCAGCATTATTTGTGTTTGAGAAGGACACTTGCAAACTGTGGATCTCAAGACCTCAACTAAAGAGTCCTGATGGAAAGCTTTTTTTTATCATCTTTTTTAACTAAAACTTCTACTGCTACTGAATCCAAGAACCATTGAGAAACCTCTATTTCAGCAGAAAAGTTTGTATTATTACACCAAAACCTTAAACCTGAAGTTTAAACGGTAGTTATATATTTTGGTAACTGTGATTAATCTAATATGTAAGTTATGAACCTTGTGAGTAGGAAAGGTTAGCCCTTCGAACATGAGCAGCATGAATTGGTGCCGGCAGCACAACAATGGTAAACAACTATCATACAGTCAAACAACTCCTTATATGGAAGTTCCTCCAGTTTGTGTTGACGCTGGAAGTGTCCGATGTCATGCTGAGCTTTGTTTGGTGTTCCTGTATCATGCAGAACCAAAGTTACTGTAGTTTAAAAGCAAGGTGTCACACACAAATTACCATAAAGATTAAAAAAAAAAAAATTATTTTAGGTCTGGGAAACAAACAGAAAAAACACAAGTTCTTTTAACACTGGTTTTACACCATTTATATTGAAATCAGATTTTTATTAATACTCTAGGTTCAAAGAGATAAACCTGTATTAAGCTAGAACAGGGAATTCTTGATCATTTAATGTAGTGATATGGAGCAGTGCTCTCTCCCTTACTGTTCCTCCTGAATGGCCATGTGGAAGGAGGTTGTTAACCTTTGATTATGTCATAGATGAATAGTTATCATCTCAGGACACATGGCCACAGGAAATTGAACTGTCATTTTCTCCAGTTTTATTGCCCTGGTGGTTCATTGCGTTTGAAATGTAACAATGTTTTCACACTCATGAGGGTGAACCAGCCTCTCTCAAAAATACTACAGTTTGGACGCGTGTTTTTGAAATAGGCTTGTTTAAAGTAACCTTCATTTGTATCGCATTAGTTATTTGATTTACATGTGCCAAACTCATCAGATTTCTTTTTTCTTTCACCTTGTTGTCTACTGGATCTTCAAATTTATACACAAAAGGAACAATCTTTATTAAATATTTTCCACTATTCTCTGTTGAAAATAGTTGCATTTCATGTCCAAAAGTTTGTTGACTCCTGTCTATGCAGTGATCCCGCAAATCATTAAGAAGGGAGCCCCCTCCTTTGCTACAGTAACCGCCTGCACTGAGATGGCATGTCTCTAGATGTTGGAACATTGCTGTGAGGGTTGGTTTGCATTCAACTACACGTGCATTCATGAGGTCAGGTTCACTCTTAGCATAAATTATTAAATAGAGAAACTGTACAATGGAACACTTTTTGGTACTACAAAAGTGTTTTTAAGGGCGCTTGTGAGTGTGTGTGAGAGTGTGCCCTGCTGTGGGCTGGTGCCCTGCCCAGGTTGAGTCTCATTTGTTTTATTGAGATCTATTTTTGACTTTGTAGATTTATGAAAATCTGATGATCTTCTCTGCACAAATATAGAAAATTCAAAAGGGTTCATAATCCCTCAAGCACCGCTGTACCTAGTCACTGTGCTCTGTACACGTGATATTTCAGTCATATTCATGTACAATGTAATAAGCACAGCATTTGTATTTGGAAAAAACGGACAATGATCTGATGACGCAAAAACACTCATGAGAACATAAAAGGCCCGTTTACCTGAACAATAGGATTTTTCCAGGCACAGTAATTATGAAATGGCTGTTTGTTCAGATCTGCTGGACTGCTGTTGTTTTAAATGTAACCTAACAATCTTATTGATTTCCAGGTGATAAGTTTCATCAGGACCTAGAAATAAAACACTGCAGGCCTTAAAAATGCTACAGGTGTATGAAAGTGCGAGCAATAAACATTACTGGTAAAAACATCCAAGCAGTTTAGCATATTGACTTATTATTTTGGGATAAAGGTTTTTAAAAATAAAACCTTATTGATGAATGTCCTCTACCTCCTTTCCTCTCTCAGGCTCTTTTTTTCCAAATGCTTCTTCACTGTGTTCAATATATCAGCTGCAGTGATGCTGTCACACAGGGCTCTCTGGGGCTCAAGAATTGATGGAGTGGGCTTCTAATAGAATTAAACTGTTATCATAAATAAATAAAAATGACACCTTCATACTTTTATTATTGTAACTATACATATACACAGAAATAGTGAATATTAAATAATATTTGTATATTCATTCATTCATTCATTCATTCATTTATTTATTTATGCGGGTCAGGAGTCGTGGATTCAGTTACACATGGATTTTCTTTTTTTTTTGACACTTCAAACAGTTTGATTGATCTCCAGGAGACCTTTCCAACAAGCCCTCATTTGTATTTTTAGCCAGAGTAGATCAGGGGTTTACACTATAAAAATAGGCATTTTTAGGCTTTTTATTTGTTTATTTATTTTTACCAAAAGTCAACAAAGCAAGAATTCACTATATGCAGGTGCTCTTGGACTGTAACCCCTGTGAAAAGTGAGTGGTTACTGTAGGTATATACATGTGTGTGTGTGTGTATTAGGGGTGTCATGCAATTAAAACATTAATCAAATTAATCACAAGCTCTCTCGTCAATTGATCTAGATTAATCAAACATCTTTTTGCTATAAAAGTGTTAAAACATTGTTTTTGCACTGTTCCTGTGCAGTAATGGTCACAGCAATCAAAAATATATGACCTAATATGCTGAGGGGATAAAATAAAAAATGCTTCAGCATGAACAATGATAGAACCAAGTCTATATATAATGTCCAGATTAAGACCCTGTACATACAAAGCATGGGTGTACTGATGAATTCTGCTGCCTTGTTGAAAAATGCTACCGTGAGAAATATATATTTTATTTAAATGAGAAGAGCGTAGATTGATAGATAGATCGAAATGCTACCTTGAGTCTATCGATTCATGCTTCCCTGTAGAAAAATGGCACAGATAGGGCACTGACACTTCCCTTGAAGCTCATACCGCAGTCACTGTCCTGGGGTAGCACAGATTTAGACTGTGACACTGAAACCCAAAACTGTGGAAATACACATGCGCAGTTAAATACCTTTACTTCTTTCCTGTCTAATATCAGTTGGGTTGGTTTACTGGAACATATTGTGGTGCATTAAAACAGTAATCTGCCTCATCACCCCATCTTGGACTTTTGGTCCATTAACCCCAGGGCTGATCGGTACATTAACCAGACCTGCAGTGCTGGAACTCTGAGAACCATTTGGGTCATTTAGAGACTGTCCATAATGCATGATGAGGCTAAACCATTTAATAACAGGAGGCCTTAAAGAGACTGAACTCCACTGGAATGAGAAGCAGAGGTACTGGGACGTTTGTCCTGTAATCAGTGGTCAGTCAATATATCTCCTCTCTCTGTGCTGGGAGAGAAGTGTGAGGGTATATTCTGTGCACGTGAGTTCCAGTAGTTTTATAGTGTGGAGTAAAGGGGAGTGTGTGTGGGTCTGTGCAGTGATGTCACTTCCCCTCCTCTGGCTTTATAAGGCAGATGCGGTTGCGGTAAGTTAGTAGAGGAGCCACTGAATCCGCACCAGCAGCTCCTTCGGTGCAACCTGCGTTTAAAGCATGCGTCCATAAACCTGCCTCACTCATTCGTTGATATTTCTTTCCACTTTTCAGTCGTCCAGCAGACAGAGGAGGAGGTCCAGCCTCCAGCCCTCAGGTTCTTCTCTTCAGAAGCAGATCTGGTCTGTGGTTCTCTCCTCTCCTCAGAGATGTTCGCGCGGGGATGGCTCGTGTTCGTGATTCTGGCCAAGTGTGGTGAGTACAGACACGCTGCTGGTCTCGTGAAACACGCTCGAGAGGTTTACTGTCCTTCTGGAGTCAGCACCAAGGACAGCGGCAAGATCCAGAGCTCTCCATGAGCTATATATTTATATTTATATATGTATGAAATATATGCATACATAGTTAACTATAAATATATATATATATACATTTACATCTATATTTATATATTTAACTAAGGTTCCAGTTCAGGTTACAGCATTTACAGCACTCGTTTCCTTTTATCCTGCACTTTTGATTATTTATTTATTTATTTATTTATTTATTTATTTATTTAATTAATTAATTCTCTGTCCACAACATTTTGTGTATAGCATAGTGTATTTAGCACAGAGTATTTTCTGTAGACTTTATTTTGACTTTATCATATACTTTATGCTTTCTGTGTCTCTGTGTGTCTGTGCAGTCATCAATAGTAGTAGCTTAGTGGGTAAAACACGTTCCTGTTAACTCGATGACCATATGGTTGCAGGTTCAAAATTGCACTTTCTACCATAGTGTCCTTGAGCAAGACGCTTAACCCTCAGTTGCTCCAGGGAAGCTGTCTATGTAACTAATGATTGTAAGTCACTCTGGATAAGGGAGTCTGCCAAATACCATACATGTAACTATTGGGAAAGCAGTAACTCCTGGATCAATCAAGTTTTCTGATTCTGAACTGAATCCATGAATATGGAGCCACTGCTGATCATTTTCTATGTTTCTAGTTTCCTCAATGCCTGCGTCAAACACACACATGGATAATGGGGATGTCCAGGTAAGACCCTGCACCCTCAACTGCACCTGAAAACATGAACCAAGAGGGCAGTATATATATATAATTTTACATATAAAAACATTTAAACAATGTAACCAAACATTGTTTTGCAATTCATTTTGGACCTTTACTGGTGGATCTTTCTGTATGAAAGATTAACTCAAGACATTTTCCCATAGTAATGATAAGCTAGTGATATATGGATCCAACATACAGTAATTAGATCAGGCTCAGTCATTATGAGAAATGTGCACAACTCAAAATGAATGTGACTTATGATCTGTTTTAGGTGAATTACAGTCATTATTTTAATGCTGGATTTAAAAGCAGCCAACTCTAAGTGTTTGGACGAGATTCCATCTGGAGGGGTTCTGGCTCAGGATTAACATTCTGTGTGTCTTATTCTGGGTCTGTGTGGGCTGTGACTCAACGACATGGCTTCAGTAAAGTGACAGCTGGTCTCAGGAGTGGTTTATATTTTATTATTCCTCACAAGTAGCAGAAAGTAGAACAGAGCACCAAGCATCTGAACAGTAATGTTTTCATGAAGACAAACATGTATTTGCAGATACTAACAGGTTTGCCCACCTATACTGCAGTAACTGCCTTTACTCATCTAGAAAGGTGCTGGAACATTGCCTTGAGAATTTGATTGCATTCAGCCACCAGGGCATTAATGAGATCTTCTACAATCCCAGCAAAAATGTGTTCCTTGTAGTACCAAGAAAAATTCTTTGACACTTTTTGGGGTTAAAGGACCTTACAAATAACAACAAATCTTCTGTACTAAACTCAGAGACAGCTATATTCAGTGTGACAGGAACATTTTGTACACTGACAACTTATATAAAGTTCTAAAATCCAAAACCATTAGAATGATTGATTTTTCCTTCAAATTTGAAACTTCTATTGATAAAAATAGTAACCATGTGTTAAATTCCCTTGATTTGAATTGATCAATTTGGATTTTTATGCTCATGGAATTTCAGATAACACACAGATCAAAGAAAATTCAGATCATGTTAAATAGCCTATATGATCTAACACTGGTGCGTCCTGAAAAAGAGATGCATTGAGTGAATTTGATTAAAAATTTTTTTATCTCATTTACATAAGAATTAAAACATTCATTTTACACATTACACATTTTACACTATTTACACATTTATAAATGTAGTATGTAACACTTACTAGAAGTAATGATTTTGAATTTTACCTTTATTATCTTTGGAAATGGAAAAGTGATACATTTTGATGCACCTTAACACATCACTTTCTGAGTTCTGTTTGCAGCAAGTGAAAAAACTGTGTGTGTGTGTGTGTGTGTGTGTGTGTGTGTGTGTGTGTGTGTGTGTGTGTGTGTGTGTGTGTGTGTGTG
>JBBPDC010077020.1:0-10440 GCA_037974485.1 Hemigrammopetersius urotaenia
GCATAACTACAACCAAGGTTCTTCAGCGTAACGCTGGAAACAGGGCAAACGGAAAACAGGAACAGAAACAGAAAAACGGAAAACATGGCACGGCCTCAGGGCAACGCCAGTCCAGGCCGTGACAGGATGGAGTGGGTGTAGTGTAATTGATGCACGTGCGGTTTCTGTGGTTATAAGTGAGATAAATACAGTAAGAAATTCATTTACAGTAAAAAAAAAAATACAGGGCTTTAAGAAGAGCTAAACAAAAACACGAGAAACACTCGAGACGCTCCACGAGGGAAATTCTGGACTGGAACTGCCACCGATGTGTCACAGAGCAGCAGCCAATCAGCAGCAAGGAGAAATAATGCTCTCGGTTTGGCTACTTTTAAACCTCCCGCCTCTGAGTACAGCTGACTGTGACGTCCGGCAGGTCTCTGTGGTCTAACCGCATGCGGGGGTTTCCGCAAACAATTATTAGTTTCTATTAGTGTTAGAACTGGCGGGTCACTACAGTACACTACACTCTAAAGAACTTTGACGATGTTTACCCAAAATACAAACGTTAAACCCGATCTTTTGTGAGGAGATATATTCTGGAAAAAAACGCTAGCATTAGGCTACACAGAACACTGCTAACCTGCCGAGGGGTGGGCGGGCACAAGGCTGTGAACAGGGCTTCCTATTGGCCACTGAAAAGGTTTTGTGTACGTGATTTAAGCATTTTGATAGGTTTAAAAAGATTTTTCGCAATGAAAGTACATTTTCGCAATTATTTCTGTGATGAAACTTTGAGACATTAATTTTGAAGACCTTTTCTTTCATATAAGAAATATAAAAAAAGAAAAATCGATATTTTTGACGTTTTTCAACATAATCAGCCCGTATCTCGATAAATAGAACGCCGACTTCCGACTCATTACGGCAGATCGGGTCGGATGTTTGTTTGAGTATTTAGGGTTTATTTTTAGGCATTTCTTTACCACAATGCAATGCGTTTTTTCTTTACTACACACGGGTGCTGTTGGAACGTAACCCCCGTGAAAAGCGGGGGATTACTGTACACCGTGTGAGTAATTCTCTGTTGTTGTTTTTGTTTTAACAGTACCATGATGTCCGGCTGCGACTATGTGGAGGTGGTCAGTGGGAACTCACCAAAATTAAAGAAAGGGAGTGAAGCTCTGGGCTTTCTCAGCTAAAGTGGAAAGTATTTTGGCAGTTAAGCAGAAATAACTAACTGGACTGGATCTGATGGTTCACAGGGCCACTTTTCTCTGTGTTGCTTTTTGCCATTTCTGTCCGTTCACCACACGCTTGTGTTCCTTTTGTATTTCAGTATCTCTTTCTGTGAAAAATTTGAACATTAAAAATACTATAAAACAGTACCTTTTCAAAGAATGAGATTTTTGCGTTTTTTAATGAATTAATATTTTGGCTTTTGGCCGTGTGCCAATACAGTGGGGACCTATTTTGTGTTCGTCCCTAAGACATGATGGACAAACTTATAAATGTTTCAGGACCTTTTTCTACTTGCATTTGTATACTTCTGCATATTACCATGTGCAGAAACAATACACAATACAACAGTGTAACAGTGTAACAGTGTAGTGTGAATGGGATGCAGGTCTTCCAGAGAGGCTAGTATTGCCCAAGATACAGTTAGCAGCACTGAACCAATCGTATGACAAACTACAATACAGAGACAATACAACAGTGTAACAGTGTAACAGTGTAGTGTGAATGGGATGTATACCTTCCAGATTTGCAGACAGTATGAACACGAGATAATTCACGATTTTTTAGGTCAACGTCATTTGACTTGTAAATAAACATCCATTCTTGCCATTCAGGCTTGCAACACATTTCAAAAAAAGTTGGGACAGTACAGCATTTGCCACTTTGTACAGTTCGCCTGTCTTTTAACAACACTTAAAAGACGTTTAGGCGTTGAAGAAAACAAGTAACTAAGTGTTGCAGGTGTTATTTTGTCCTATTCTTCCTGCAAACAGGTGCGCAACAGTACGGGGTCCAAACATTCTCTATAGGAGACAAATCAGGACAGCAGGCAGGTCAAGCATCCGCACCCTCTTCTTACGGAGCCACGCCTTGGTTATGCGCGCAGTATGTGGTTTGGCATTGTCTTGCTGACATGAACTTGGGGTCCCTGGAAAAGACGTAGCATTGAATGCAGCATTTGTTCCTCCAAAACTGAGATATACTTCTCAGCATTGATGGTGCCATCGCAGAAGTGCAGGTTACCTTTGCCGAAGACACGGACACAACCCCATCCCATGACAGACCCTGGCTTTTGGACTCGTATCTGGTAACAGTCTGGACGGTCCTTTTCCTCTTTGGTCCGCAGCACACGGCGTCCATTTCTCCCAAAAAAGATGTGAAAAAACGATTCTTCTGACCACAGTCCGCGTGTCCACCGCACAATGGACCATCCCAGATGCCTCTGAGCCCGGAGAAGTCGACGGCGCTTCTGGACACTATTTATGTAGGGCTTCCTTTTGGCACAGTACAGTTTTAGCTGGCATTTCCTAATGTAACTGTGTACTGTAGTGCCTGAGAGTGACTTCCTGAAGTAGTCCTGAGCCCACGCAGTTATATCAGTTACTGATGAGTGACGGTTTTTAATGCAGTGCCGTCTGAGGGCTCGGAGATCACGGACATTCAGTTTAGGCTTGTGCCCTTGGCCTTAGCGCACGGTAATTTCTCCAGATTCCCTGATTCTCTTCACTACGTTATGCGCTGTAGAGGGAGAAATGCCCAAATCTCTTCCTATCTTTCTTTGAGAAACGTTTTTCTTTTCGAAGGTTTTTGCCCGCACTTGGTGGCAAACTGGCGATCCTCTGCCCATCGTTGCTCCTAAAGGAGTAGGCCTTTCCTCGGTGCTGCTTTTGCACCGAATCATGATTGCAGTCACCTGTTAACATCACCAGTGTCAAATCACATCATTATTTAGTTATTATACCTCATTACTACCCCTGAATTGCCCCCGTCCTGTCACGGGCGTCGTGGCGGTTGCCACGTCGCCGTGCTTTACCCCAGTGATCACACCACGGCAGGCAGGCAGTTCACATAACTGTGAACACTCTATTTTTAAACAAAACAGAAAACCAAAACCTGGCTCGATGGCCGATACACAAAAACAGAGATGTGATGCTAAGCGAGGCGATGGACCGACAACCGAGGCCCACATAAACTGAACTTAAATACAGGACAGACTCAGACAGAAACCAATCACAACGTATAATCACTCAGACTGAACACAAGACATCCTGAAACTGAGAAACAAGACACAAACATGCACGGAATTCAAAATAAAAGTCCCCCAAAACTAAACCAAAACAGTGGCCCCTACTGCCCGAGACACGACACGTCCCAACTTTTTCTGGATTGTGTCGCAAGCCTGAATGGCAAGAATGGATGTTTATTTACAAATCAAATTATCTCGTGTTCATACTGTCTGCAGTTAAATAAAAGTTAAGGGAAATGTGTAAATTACTGCTTTATTTTTTTTTATTCACATTTTCCACACTGTCCCAACTTTTTCTGATTTGGGGCTGTAATCTATATGTGTCCCATGGTTGCAGTCGGAAACATCACGGTTCCTGTAGCAGACAGTGATAGAGAGAAGGCCTTCAGTTGTGCTGCTGTAGAATGTAGCGAGGCTTTATGGAGGGCAGGCTCTCTTCAGTCTCGGCAAAAAATGCAGATGCTGCTCAGCTGACTTGGCTCTGGAGGTAGAACTGAGGGGCACAGTGGTGTTATATATTAGTAGCTGACATTCAGCCTTGTGTTCCTACTTGCCTCCTTTGCAAACCCGGTCTAGATTCTTCTACTTCGTGGTTCCCCACTGGCGGAATGAACCCCCTAAGCCGGGAGAATCAGACACACCGGTTGTTTTTATACATAAATTAGTTATTTCTTTGTTCTAGCGGTTACTGCAGATACATCACACCAATACATGCCAACAGTGGCTTGAGATCACAGCGTTTTTATTACCAGCACACCCTAAACTCCACGCTGCTTATGCCAGGATAGTTAAAAGTACAATAATCTTCTGTTGTAACTAATAATAAGTTTAAAACATTACGTTTATCAGTGGCACGTGGTTTTAACGCTACAGAAAAATGGACTAGAATCTTTCGTTAAGTGCATGTTTATGTTGGCTATTATTAAAGTGTTATTTTATTTCACAATATGTATCCAAAGACACTACACATTCAGTTGTACACTAGTAGTTTTGATTGTTATAATCACAGTCATGTGTAACTGGCTATATACGCAGGCCGCTGCAGAACATGTTGTCACTCTCGTATTAGTGTGTTCTGTTCACCTTGGCAAACAGGAACAGCATTTCAGCAGAGCCTTCGTTTGCCACCCTGTCAACAGTGCAAGCTACACTGTCCAGCAGGCTGGATCCCACTGCTTGAGTTTCACTCGGCTTTAAATACGAACCGGGCCATCCTGCTGCTGTCAATCAAATGGGTGACTGACGGCGAAAACCTGGGAAAGGCCCTTTTGCATAGACCCTGCAAACATAGTCCAGGGTATCTTCAGACTTTAGGGTTTATTCACCTTTGGCTCAGTTAAATACTTTCCATTTGGATTTAAAGAGGGAATAATGAACGATTGCCTTCTTTATTTCTATCTTTCTTTCTTTGTGAGACATTCAGGGACAAAGAAAGAAGAGTGTCGCTGTCAAAGCAGTAACGCTGTTGCTTTGCTGACCTGTTAATACCAAGTCTACAAATACAGACTTCTGGGCGCACTGGCGTTCTGCAATAGCGCCTAAAGGTCAAAGCCTAGATTAGCTCAGATGTCACCTTGATGTTTTGGGGTGACCGATAGACAAAAGGCCCCGAATAAAGAAAAGTGTAAAAAGGTTTCCACTTCTAACACCAGTTGGTTTCTTAATTAAATTCATAATTCAAGTGTATAATGTACCCACAGCTAGTAGAGCCCCCGGAAGACGCCCTGTGAAATTAGACGAAAGATTAAATGTTTGGTTGATCTCTCATTTGTAGCTTTAAACGAGTAGCCGTTTAACTGAATGGACGCTGCGTGACTAAATGGAAAAACAGAGACGGCACCTGATTAGATTCTCCATTGTGGCTGTTATCTGGCAGCTGGTGGCCCGTGAAGGGACAGGTTTATTTTGGACAGGAGGCAGGACCCATTTGGAGCGTCAGCTATTTGTCATGCTGGAGGATCGCAGAGAAAAAAGGAACTTGTGGAAACTGCCTGCCGCAGGAGACCGAGGGGAAATAACAGGGTCTCCGCACTTTTCTCCAGACCTCCATGCCAAAGCGGATCTAGGATCGTTCTCGTCAGTTCGTTTTCTTTCTTTTGCTTTCGAATACGGACATACCCTGAACCTGCATGATATAGAAAAGGAAGCGGAAAGGTAAGAACGTATTCTCACCTCTTATTTAACACAGGAGTCGTGAGGCTATAGGAGAACAGCATGACGTCTCTTCACTTCCTTAATGGAATAGTTCTGGTTCCATTTAATGTAACACCATTAAAAGCTGAATTTTGAGGAGGGAATTGAGAGAAGGTCATTTAATTTGCACGTTGGTCCAGTGAATGTCTCAGTGAGCTTCAGATCGCTGCTCCTTCTACAAAAGGCAATACACAGACGCTGAGACATGGACCGACAGCTGAGGCTATTTTAGGACTGGCCTCACTGGGGAGTGAGGTGGCAAAGGTGGCAACAATCTAACACAAACGCACCAAATCACTCAAACTATCATTATTATTATTATTATTATTATTATTATTATTGTTATTATTATTATTATATTGTTTTTTTTACATTTAAAATTAAAAAAATATATGTTAAAAAATATATGTTTTTTTTACATATATTGTTATTATTATTATTATATTGTTATTATTATCATTATTATATTGTTATTATTGTTATTATTATCATTATTATATTGTTACTATTATTATCATTATTATATTGTTATTATTATTATTATCATTATTATATTGTTATTATTATTATTATCATTATTATATTGTTATTATTATTATCATCATTATTATTATTGTTATTATTGTTATTATGATCATTATTGTTATTGTTATTGTTATTATTATTGTTATTATTATTATTATTATTAATAAGATTAAACTTTATTAGTCCCACGAGTGGGAAATTTGCAAAATTGAATATTATTATAGTTATTATTATTTATTTATATTTGGAAGATGGTATGAAATTGCTGGTCTGTTATTTGAATTATTGTTTATTTTGTATTTTAATAAATATTTATGGTGTATGAATTTGGTTGGAATGAGAGAGAGTTCGACAAGATACAGGATAAGGCTCTTTCATGAACCATCAACAAAAAGGTTCTAGAAGTCGTTTTCCTCGTTGGGCGAAATTTTCTTCATGCCAAAGGAGAAGTGTGTGATGTGACATGTAGGCTACAGTGTATGGAAGAGGATGATATCTTTTACCTGGGCTTGGGTGATGGGCACATTCGCACTGGTGTGGCTGGATGTATAATTAGATTAGATCATCAAGTGGCGTACAGAATTAAAATATGCAGTAGCTTGCCTAAACGTAGCATGTCTTCACCTTTATGATAGTTGAGTCCTCAAACACATAATTTGATCATGTATGTAACTAATTTAATCATATGAACACATGACATGACGGGACATGAAGGCATTAGCTTGTTACATGAACTGTTTTTGCATGTGTGCATGTTTTTATCTCTTTGTGAGGGCCTCATAATTCTCAGAATACTGGAAAACCTGTAGACGCTAGGACACTTTGTGGGTGTAACATTATTGATGAACAATGTTAGACAAGTCACTGAAACGTCCTCACAAATATAGCAATGCCAACATGTGTGTGTGAGTGTGAGAAACCCAATAAGTCAGTGCTTCCACAAAGAGTTGGTTTGAGGTTACGATGCCTGTTTTAGGACCATTATTTTTGAACCGACTAGAACTTGAAGACATATGACCCAATTACCTCACTTTTTTAAACATGCCCCCCCCTGTCGCCTCCCACGGAATGCCCAGATGCCATTTTAAAGGCTGTTCCATTACTGTAACAGCTCACGCTGGGTTTGGTCCGCCTTCAAGGCATGAGGGATTGAGTCAAAATAAATATAGACTTTTGAAATTTAAATATAGACGTCTGTCACAATGTCTCTCTAAAGGCAATGTTGTTTTATTGCTACACTATTCGATGTGCCGTCTTAAAACTGTGCTTTGGGTAGAATCGGCTTTACTACGCCGGTCTGCTAGTGAGCAAGCTAGTGACAGCAAAGAGTACACTGCATCACAGTTCTACACAACAATAATATTCATTATACTAATCAAAAAACAAACACGTAATAAATAATAAAAACAGTTTACAGAATATTAGGGATGCACCGATTGCAATTTTCTCGGCCGATTCTGATTACCGATTTTGTGTGATCGTCCGATACCGATTTTTTCCCCCAGATATCAGAAAATTAGAGCCGCTGCGTGTAGTCGACGAAAACGACTCAAAAACATGGGTTTAAACTTTTTGAATGTAACGCGGGAGTTACTTTCCCTATTTACTTTTATAGTAGTGACGTATGATAGCGGCAGCCCTACAGCAAATACAAACAAAAATCTACTTTTCTTCAACATAAAGATTTTTTTTCATAACAAATTTTCTTTACAAATTTAAATAAATAAAATGTAATACATAAACAAATAAATAAACCCCCCCAAAAAAAAAGTTCGGTTTGAAATCGGCAATGCGTGCGAGTGATCGGCCGATCACAGATCAGTTTCCGATCACTGGCCGATCAATCGGTGCATCCCTACAGAATATACGACTTACGTTTTTTATACGAGTGTTTTCTGCCAATTCCTGTGACTTTGAACTTGTTATAGAATTAACATTGATGTATTTTTATTTATTATTATGTAATATGTCATATTATGCACAAAACAGAGAGATGTGTGTAGATCATTGGCCCCTTTTATGCCACAGTACACTGGTGACAAGTGGCACGTTTTCACTTTACATAAGGGGCAAATGCGAGGAAGGTGCCTCCATTATGGGCAGCGAGTATTTATCTATGAATGTAGCATATACAGGATAAGGAAACATAAATATCTAAACCTGGAACAGTTTAGTTTTATAGTCAGTTTAGTGTTATACAAAATATAAATCCATAGAAGTGGCAACAAATATACAGACTTAGACAATAAATACACATTTATACAAAAAATCCCAGCATCTGGTGAATAGCAAATATAATGGTGGGGGCATCTTTACCCTAAAACTGCTCTTCTTGTCCTGTTTAATGTCAGATATCTCTCTGAAATGCATTCATTTCATTGGTTAAAGGGAAATGCTTATGTAATAGAGAGACAAACCCCAGCTCTGGATGTCTGTCTTTCAAGTTGGACAAAATGTGTATCAGCATTTCCAGCAGAACATAGCAAGGACACACTCGATCAGACAGTTAAGCATTTCCAGAACCTGGCTCACGCTGGGGTACTCACATTTACTGTAGCTGACCCACGCTGCAAAGATTCAAGGGGAGGGAGATAGTTCGTCACCCCCCTTAAAATAAAAATGACTAATATTATTTTCCACACTCGCACCACTCTTCTCACTGTTCTCTTACACCATCCCTAATAAATACAGACAACTTTAAAACCAGAACTGCTGATGGAATTTCACAAAGCCCTGGGAAATCTGGGACCAAACCTTGCATTCTTATAAGCACCTCAAAAAAGAACATATGCAAAAATGCAATTAAAACTCAAACCTTGAATTTGCTCATTCTCTCGAACCCTTAATTAACGGGCAGAAGGACACGGAAAAGACGTTACATGTTTTTAAGGACAACGTAATTATATTTGCTGTGGTGGTGGTGGCGGCGTAGTGGGTAGGATACTTGCCTCTAGACCAAGAGGCTCTGGGTTCGAATCCCACCTTCAGCACACCACCACTGGGTTCCTGAGCAAGACCCTTAACCCTGAGTTGCTCCAGGGAGAGACTGCCCCCTGTAGGTAGGAATTGGAAGTCGCTTTGGATAAAAGCGTCTGATAAATGCCGTAAATGTAATATTTGGTAAATATTTGCAACACACTTCAAAAATGTTGTGCCAGAGGCAAGTTTACCACTGAGTCAGATCCTCTATTCTTTTGGTTTGGACCTGAAGAAAAGACCTGAGCTGCTGAACAGTCTGAGATCACTGTGTCTGATTCTCCTCTTTATAATGAGCTGGACAGGTTCAGGCCTGGGCTGCAGGCAGGCCAGTCAAGAACACACTGTGTGTCCACAAAACACAGGTCAACAGATCATTTTGTGCGTGTTTTATAACTGCTTTTCATTCTGATTTCAAAACTAGAATTAGTTTTTCTCTAATACTTGTGATTAAGCTACTATTTTATGCTGATATTATGTCTAGGCAGGGGCGCAACTACTCACCCTCCCCCAGCCAGGCGCTACGTTAATAAATATTTTAAACATAAAATATTTAAGCATATTTAGAGCATAGTCATAATTTAAAAGCACAAGAACTGTTTTAAAACATAAATGCCAGTGATATTTTTTATGTCCCTCCCTTGTTTTGGTGCCCCCCCCCCCCTGGTGGTGCGCCCATACCCCACGTTACGCAGTTTAAGTTGTCGGTATTTAAATATCATGCTAAGAAATTGTAAAAAACACCCAAACAGTTTCTGTTAAGAGTGTGGTTCATTCACAACTCCAAGTTGCTCCAGGTTGCTCCAGGGACACTGCCCCCTGTAGTTATGGAATGGAAGTTGCTTGGGATAAAACAATAGCTACATTTGCCACGTGAACACAAAAGCACAAAATTGTATATCCCAGCACTGCAGTCAGGCTTGTTCCCTATGATGTGAGGAGTTCATAATCTGCGTGATAAATCCCAGAAACTGGGCTGTAACATTGAGAATATGCTTCTTGCATTCACATCTTGCATCAATGGTACCTTCACATATAAACAGCCGCCCCCATGCCATGGGCACAGATACAAGCCTACCATCCCTTGCTGGCGTTTCTGCACAAAATGGATATGTGGCTTCCTTTTTGAATAATATAGTTTCAGGTGCATTCCTTGATGCAGTGGCGGATTGTGTTCAGCAACAGTTTACATTTAAGACATTTATCAGATGCTTTTATCCCAAGAAACTTCCATTCCATAACTACAGGGGGCAGTGTCCCTGGAGCAACCTGGAGTTGCTGAGGAACCCAGTGGTGGTGCTGAAGGTAGGATTCAAACCCATGACCTCTTGGTCCAGAGACAAGTCTCCTACCGACTAGACCATCATCCCCAATTATTTCCTAAAGTAATCCCAAGTCTATGTAGCTGTGACTGTCACAGAAGCACGACACTTTCTAATGCAATACCGGCTCTAAGGTCATGCACATTCAGGAGTGGTTTCTGTCTTTGGCCTTTAAACACA
>JBBPDC010077031.1:0-10439 GCA_037974485.1 Hemigrammopetersius urotaenia
AAATTGTACTGAGGGATTACTCAGTACATTTTAAGCTTCTGAGCAAATCTTTGGTTTTAATTAATCTACCTATCAAACAATTTTTAGTAAAAAAAAAAGGGTGTAATCAGTGTAGACTGTGTGGGTGAAATCAGCAGGCAGACAATAGCATAGCAATTTCTGTTAGAGGGTATATATACAGTACTCCTGTATTATGTTTCTGAATGGCTTTATTCAAAACACACCGTCACATCAGGTGTTTTTAAAAGAATCAGAATTAGCACAAAGCTTTTATTATTGATTTACTTTGCATGGAGTATAGTTTATCCACGAGTCTCTTCGTGATTTTCCTCTTTGGGTTTCATGTATCCCTGTACTGTATTCTAAAATACATTAAATGTCGTGAGTAAAGCCTTTAGTTGCCGCACGGGTATCAAGGAAGTCCTACGTAAATTGCGTATAAAGCGCGTGCACGCAAGGACCGCTGTGTTGATTCAGCAGCAAAATGTGAAATAGCGCCCCTAGAGTCACAGAACCCGATGGTCACAGAATTCGGTTTCTGATAATAAACCGGTCCGTGACCAAATAAAGGTCGGGGACCGCTGCTCTATCAGACCAGCTTCACTCTGCCGTCGTCTTCGGGTATTTTGGACATTTCTAATTATTTGTGAAAGTAAACTGGCAAATAAAAGAAACTGTGAATAATCTCTCCATCCTTTGTTTCTTTCTTTAGCGGAGGGGGGAGGGGGGGGTCACGTGGAAACCAAAAGGTAGATAATTTGCGACAATCACAGAAATATGTATGGAAACGGCTCAAGGGCAGATTTTTTTTGCGATACACCAAAACTAATGCGATAGTGCGGTTTGGGTAGGGTGACGTCATCACGCACCATTTTATCGATAAAAAGCCAGTTGGATGGAAACAAGCTGGAGAGGCAAATTTCGCACATTTTTTTAAAAGCATATTCTGTTTGTCGATAACAAAACGTCGCAAAACACTGGATGGAAACTTGGTTATTATGCGGCAAAACTTTTGTCTTCATTCCAGCTGATGAAACTTTACTCAATAGTGACGCACCGAAGGGCGTACGTAGTGACGTACGCTTTCTGGGTAATGTAGCCCTCACTGCGTCAGCCCCGTAGGAGCAGCGTGGGCTGTTTGTGAACCAGAACTACATTCCCCGTCAACAAGAGGAAAACCTTCAGCAAGGGCTTGGGCTGATGAAAGAGGGAACTGTGTGTGTGTGTGTGTGTGTGTGTGTGTGTGTGTGTGTGTGTGTGTGAGAGAGAGAGTGAGTGAGAGTGTGTGTGTAAATACGTGTAGTGTAGTGCACTCTGGATGTTGGTGTGGAGCTGACCTGCAGCTTCGTCTCTGCGCGTCGGTCGTACCACTGCGGCACGGAGACCCCCTAACCCTCCAACCCCCTTCATTCACTCATCTTCCTTCGCACCATTTCATCCTCTTCCTCCGCACCATTTCATCCTCTTCCTCCATGCACAGGATTCAGTCTCTCGCTGCGCGCTCCCTGATGGCCGGAGCTCTGGATCCGTGCCCTGCTCTGTCCGCCCCGGGCCCTGGCAGGCGAGTGAACCGAGACGGACCGAGACGCTACAACGCGACCGGAGCTCCTGCAGCAGCCGCTGCCGTCACGAAACGGAAGACCCGGGAGAAGACCCTCACCATGGAGACCCTGAACCCACACGTAAAAGCTGTGGAGTACGCTGTGAGAGGGCCCATCGTCATCAAAGCTGGGGAGATCGAGAGGAGCCTACAGGAGGTAAGAGCAGCAGGTCCGGATCTGTGGCAGGTGTAACCGAACGGGATACCTGCCTAAAGTTACCTGGATGAGAGCAGGGTTTTCAGGCCCATTTAGTGCTTTCTTATGGATTTAGCCGGATAACCAAAGTGAAGCGCAATTCAGTGTTGAATGTTGACTCACGTTAAACACAGAATCTGGCTAATTGCACAAATCCTATTTTCAGATAACTTAAGCCCAAAGTCAAGCCTGTCCAATAGGAGAAGAACCAAGAGAAGAGACATTACTGTTGAACAGTTCCTATCTCACTGATAGAGAAATCCCAAAGAAGAACATGTATTAGATTTGCAAGATAAATGATCAAAAAGAGAGAGATGTCCCATCTCTCAAATGCAGTGTTCATCCTGTTGGACAGTATTAGACATATCTCCAAGGTCTAGACTGATGTAAGATTTATTTTTATGTCGCTGAAGGCCTGTCTGTTGCTACTATGAAAAGAAAACACTGCCTGGGTGTTCTAGTGCCATCTGCATTCATCATCTCACCTGGATTTGAGTTCTCCCCTGAATTGAGTCCTATACCTTTGCTGGTGTAAGTCACTGTCCAGATTCAGCTGCTTAATGAAGAAATACTAAAACGACTAAATGTGTGTGTGTGTGTGTGTTTGTGTGTGCCTAGATAAAGGTGTTCCGACCACTCAGCATTCAGCACCACCATGTATATAAATTGGTTGGATGGGTGGTGGTGGGCGGTTAGATTTCATACATACATAGCCATTTTCGGATTGCACCTGTGCTCACAAGCCCATACACAATACACACCCCAGACCAGTGTTGTGCACGAACATGTTCAACGAACAGCGAAGGGGGCGGCCAGAGTGTGAATTACCGCTCTATAGTTCGGGGTTACTGCCTTCATAACACTGTTAGTCTGTTTTTAAAAGAAATTTGTGTAGATTTACGTTCTTTTCTGAGGATTGTAAAAGATATTGTCTGAATGTTGCATTTTGTGTTAATATTGTTGGAATAAAAATTCCATACACAGTATACTGCACCTCATTTTCACTTTCAGAATAACATGAGCAGTTGCTTAAGTGGTAAGATCTATTCTCAACCTCCAAATTGTTTTTTAATATAACTTGTGTCTTTGGTTGTTCAGTGTATGACAGATAGAAGGAAAAGAGGTTGAAGGAGGTTCAAATAGAAGGACATTGTATTAAAAAATAGTATTTAGGGTTGTCAAATTGATTCTCAGATACTAATCGATACTGA
Source organism: Hemigrammopetersius urotaenia (assembly GCA_037974485.1). Taxonomy (NCBI): domain Eukaryota; kingdom Metazoa; phylum Chordata; class Actinopteri; order Characiformes; family Alestidae; genus Hemigrammopetersius; species Hemigrammopetersius urotaenia. The sequence continues at coordinate 3,008 of JBBPDC010077031.1, forward strand.
AATTTAGTATTGAGTATGATATCAATTAGCACTGGAATCGGCATGGAAATGGTTAACGGAAATGGCCGGCAGACTACAACAATTTAACAGGCATTGCAGTGTGTAGCCCCTCCCCCGGCTACCTGGAGGATCCAATATTTACTTTCTTTTTCCTTTATCCAATATTTACTTGACAGCCCCCTAACTCCACCGGGGAACAACCCAGAGCCGAGAAATTTTACACAGACCCTCAGCTAGTGTTGCTTTCGCCAACGAACAATATGATTAAATGTCGTCATCAACGCACATTTATCACGTGAGAAAAACGAGACGAAACGTAAATGCTGGTCATATGACGATAACTATAACGCAATATATCATGTAATATTGTTGATGAATAAGAACGAGACTAAATGTGGTTTACAAAATAAAAACTATGCTAAAATATCTCTTTATTTTCGTTCACTAAAACGAGACGAGATGTTATTTCCTGTAAGGGACGGGAGAAAAAGTATTGTGATGCTCAACCTTAGTTTTTAATGTCGCTACGTCCCAACACTTTCGTCCCTTGAGAGGCACTGTGAATTAAATCTATCTAGAGTGGCCAAAGGTATTGGGACGCATTGCCAATATAGTGCCAGGGAGAGAGAAATGACACACATACACACAGTCTCTTACACACGGCATTTTGATAAGCAACCTTTCCCATATCCAGGCAAAACAGCTGATCCTAAATTGTTCTGATTTGGTTGTGTAGACTATATTTGTTCAGGAAAAAAAATCAAGTAAGTTCAGGCAAAAACACTTTGAACAGTTTTACAAATGTGTGTTTTATGACAATAGACACACACTTTCATTTTATTCGCACTTTTTAGTGATGTGATATTTTATTTAAATTTATGTGCGTGTTCTAACATGTTTATTTGGCAAAATAAATGGAAATTCAATCAGAACTTTCATTGACTACAACTAGACAAAAATAGTATTGGATAATTATTAACTGAAATAAGACTAAGTGGACTTTTAGTTGACTGAAACTTGACAAGAGTAATATTAATAATACATTTAATTTATAAAGCGCTTTTCACAATACCCAAAGACGCTGTACAGTTTTGAGTAGACAACACTTTAATTTTTTTTTAAGTTCCAGTGTTTGTTATTTCTCCCCCCTGTGGCATCGAAAATAGTATTGAGTTTCAGTATTGTGACAAGCCTAGTTCCATTTAGGGGACAGCACTTACCCACGGCAGTGTGCACTACAGAAGGAAGTGCTCAGTGCGCACTGCAAACATGGGCGTAAATTTCATTTAACAGTGGGGGGGGGGACAATAAATATAAAATTTCTCATGAGCAATTTTAAGAGGGGGTTCAGTTTTGAAACCCTTACTGGCAATTTTCGAAGGGGACACAAATAATACAGTCAAATTGTACTTATAAATAAAAACTAGGAATTAAAAAAAGGTCATTAAAATGTTATTTAAAATTATTAAAGACACTTAAGAAAATAATAAATTGATTATACAAAAAAACAGTGGGGTCTGTTTGAACGTAGCACAGTGCTCATTTAGTAAATGCACAGCTAAACAGTATGCTAATTGTGACCGTTAATGTTAATGTTAAGTTAACATTATGCCAAGTCGTCACAAAAAAAAAACAATGCATGGTGTGTTAGTTGCAGTGCACTCTGCAACAAGCTATTGTAAACAAGCTAACGTTAACTATATAAGTAATATTTTAATCGCTAATATGGCAGCATTTTTGCCGCAACTAATTTATGAATGAGTTTGCATCAGCTACATAAAAGAGAATCGCTTTATTTAAAGTGAATAAAATACCCGACTTACTGACACGTGTGTGTGTGTGTGTGTGTGTGTGTAGAGTAGATGAGATGAACTGGGAAAGCAGGAGTGGGCCGAACCACTGTGAAGAAGGGGAGGGGGAACTGTTTCTAAATGAATTTTTTGCTTTTGTTTTTTTTCTACTTACACAGTTATTTTAGGTATACATACATATATTTTTTCACAATAGAGTGTGATTTACACCTGTGACTATGTTTCAGGGCACTCACGTAAGTGAGCAATTTTGGACACACCCTTTCTCTCATTGTTTTTTCTCACATGCGAGCTATCTGTCTCTCACATGCACTCACTCTCTCACACACACGGGGTTTGTCCGAAATCACGCGTTTACGCAAGTGCACTGAAAAGTAGTGCGCACTGAGCACTTCCTTCTGTAGTGCACACTGGCCTGGGTAAGTGCTGTCCTTTACCTTTTGGAACACTAACATTTTGCACTTTGCGGAAGTGACGGACTAACATTTGCTTATGTTAATAAATGTATGAATGTTACTTTATGAATGTTTATACGAACCAGTTGCCTTCACTTGGGCTTGCATTTTTTGTTGAAAGTCCCCCCCCTTCTCTACAAGGCAGAGATGGGGACTCGAGTCTGAGACTCAGACTTGACTCGCACTTAAGTCGCACAAACAAAGACTTGTGACTTGACTTTAAACTTGGCCTCAATGACTTGAGACTTGACTCGGACTCGGTGCTGTGACAGTCACAAACTCGTAAACCGTGTTCATTTCATGGAATTATTTATTTATATCTCACATTCTTTCCAACGACCCGAAAACCGTTCACCTCGCCCCGGTGTCCCATTACTTTTGCGTTAAGCGTTTTTCAGCTAATAACGGTTTTCGAGGGATCGTTGGAAAGGGGTCACCGAGCCCCATCTAACTGTGGAGTTCACATTTAGAGTGAGAGATATATTTTTCATATTTAACATTTAGATTAAGATCATTTAAGGCGAATCCTCCATGTTGGTGAGGGCAGATCACAGCAACAGCCAATTGTAACCATGGGGCGTGGCCAATATCTTCTAAACGTTCGAAGCTCAACATTTTTTACAGCTCAAAAATCCCACATTTATAGTCGCCGTTCGTAAACGTTATCCCACAAAGACTTGAGACTTGACTTGGTAAAAAAGACTTGTGAACATCTCTGCTACGAGGTTAAAATGGCGCAAAGTGTCCATCGTTCTAAACTGCGATTTCTGTCCGTTTTCAGTACACTGAATTTTAGCTTAGTTTTCAGTGCACGATTTCGGAACACACTCACGCTCTCTCCCTCTTTCTCTCACGCTCTCGCTCACACACACGCACACACATCTGTTTCTCTCTCACGTTTCTCAGTCATTAACAATGCTGTTTACAAAAAAGCCGGTTCCTCAGCGCGGCGTCACATGATTCAATCTCACATTCTGGTTGGTTCTCGGAAGAAAGAGGCTTTTGTTGCTTAACGGAAGTGGCAATTAAAGGATTTTGCAAACATATTGATGAGGTGGAGAGTGGTATTCAATGGTTTGTTTAAGCAAAATGATTTGATTTTCATATATTATGTGTAGAGAGCATTCACTCTCTCATTTTTGTTAGAGATCGTGTTTAGAGGCTTTTGCATTGGAATTCTTCATATACAGTAATCCCAGTATTACGTGGATCAAGCGTCACGGATTCAGTCACACATGGATTTTTTTTTGTGGCAGTAAATATATTTTTCTTGATGTTTTCACACAAGGGGACTCGGGGCAGGCTGCAGCCGACCTGGAAGCACTTTTTTTGAATTCCACACCACACCCCACGCTCCAAGCTTGATTTCTCCGCGATGCAAGCACTCAGACACGCATAAGGCCAAAGCAACAGTGGTATGGCTCAAACGCAGAAAAGTGAACATACATACATAAATGTTTTTCGATTCACTGGTCACATAAGCTCATTTTTTGAAGTGTCTGAAAACAAAACGGTGCGGAAAAATTGCTGTCAAGCTAAAATGGCTTATTATAAGCACATTTGTCACCTGAAGAAGCCATGTTTTTTCTTAGAAATCTGTTTACTAAGCTGGCTAGCAGCTTGTTGTCTGTCAGTGTTTAAAATAAGAGTTCACAGGCGGAATATTTTTTAATAAACCAGAACAGCAGTGACACAAACCTTTTATTTCATAACTGACCTGTGCTTAAAACTATTTCGTCCTTTTCTGCGGGCCATTCTGCCTGTTGCTCCCAAAGTGAGGTGATAATGTCCACCATGCAAATTGCCGTCTTTACTGCAATACTCAGTCCCTGATCTGCCGAACGAAAAGTACGCTTTTGAGGGATATAACTTTTAGTTACAACAATGCCAGTATCTCAAAACCTGCAGGAGTAGCAGCTACACAAAAATTCTAACGTTAAAGTCAAACTTAAGAAGAACTGTAATAGCAAAAAGTAACAATAATAGTTATTTTGTCCATCCCTAAATACTGGGGCTGGGAATCAACACAGAGGAGATGATGATGCTGTTACAATATTTGGGTCACAGTATCGTATTACTAAGTCTTAGACTTGAAAGCAGACTGGAGCGTCTCTGCTAGTCTGACTTCCTAAAACTACAGGACTTTAAGAAGAAAAAAACGAAAAACAGGAAATTCTAGACTGCACAGATGCCCCACAGGGCAGCAGCCAATCAGCAGCAAGGAGAAATAAATAACTTAATAGATTGGCTACTTTCAAACCTCTCGCCTCTTGAGTATGGCTGACTGTGATGTCTGGACCTCAAGTGCTTCGCCCCCTCATCCTCCTGCTGGTTGGTTTTGTCTAAACAAAAACAACCAGCACAAGGATGAAGGGGCGTGGTGGACGAGGCACGGACGTTACAGTCAGCTGTACTCAAGAGGCGGGAGGTTTGAAAATCCGGGATGGACTGAAACCGCGACTGCTGATTGCTACTGTATCACCTGGAGGTCCTCTGTCAGTCCTGGGCGAATAGTCCTTTCATTCCTGCTTGTTATTCCAAGAGCTGGAGTCTTCATTTTGATCTATTGTGTTCTGCTTGGTGCATGGTTGATGATCTGCTTGACTCTAAGCTCCAGGCACCCACTGAAGCAGGCAGACTGTGGCAGGTCAGCACCCTACTGGCCGGTGGCTGTCCGGCTTAAACGCGAAGATCCCTCCCACCATCCCTAAGCCAGTTGAGTTGAGGATTTTTCACTCGTTCTTCCGTCTTCTGTGTTTAGCTCTTACCAAGGAGAGACGAGAGTGACCTCTCCAGGTGCAGACCTGGGCAAGTGTGTATGGAGACCCTGTGCCACACCGAAAGTCCAAGGGAATGCACAGCATTATATCTGGAGACAGCTTGGTGGCCAGATGGACAGCTCACAGTCATTTCAGCTCAATTAGGGTCTACACTCCCTACAGGGGTTTTCCCCCGTAGTCTTTGCCTTACCAGAGGCGATCCGTAAGACCGTGGGGCAGGAATTGGTGTGGAACCAGGGCTTGCCCACACGACGGTGGACCACCTCTGGGGCCTCCTGCTGCTCAGAGATCCTGATGTAGCCTGGAGCCTAGGGCTGGGCGATGAATCGAAAAGTAATCGAAATCGACATTCATAACCTATAATCGACCAAATTTTTCCAGGTGGATTATTTCGATTACTGTCCCTTTAAAAACACTACCGCGTGTGGAGTCACGTGACCCCGCTCCGTTATGTTACGTTATTCCGTCGAGCATGGAGAGCTTAAACACTGAGACAACTGAGCCACTATGAGGGCAAAACAATAAAAAAATAAATAATCGTTCATTAATCGTAATCGAGTTAAAATGTTAATTAATCGAGATTTTCATTTTCCAAATCGCCCAGCCCTACTGGAGCCGCAAGGCTTCCAGTTACGGTGTGCAGCCAATGAGGAGGCACAGTAGAGGTCTTAACTTTTGAGAGGCTGTGTGCTGGCAAAGGAGACTTATGGCTAGCAGGAAACTTATAGCTTCCACACTAGACACATCACATCGTCCTGTGTTGATAGACACTCTTCACACAACAATTAACTAAACTAAAAGAGAAGTAAAACAAATGTAACATCATGTTCTCACTAACTATACCAGAACATTATGACCATTAAAAGCCATACCTCCCTCCCAGCAAAAGTGAGCTTACATTTCTTTTTATAAAACCAAACCAGCTTCTTCAGCATAACAAACACCTGACAAAGGCCACCACTCCAGTTCCCTCCCAAGCCTTCTTTCTCCCCTCAACTCTGCCGCCAGGAAGTTCTTATCTCCTCTTCAGACCCCCTCCAGCACCTCCTAGGAAATGTAAACACACACCACTAAGATACATGTAACAATACCGTATCATGAACACCTAGAAGTTATTGCTCCTGATTCAGTGGAGAGATTTTTCATGTATACAGTGACCTTGAAGTGCCCCTGTGAGAACTTCCTATCTCTCAGGTCCCTGTACACACCCCCCACGGAACAGACTGCCTCTGTTCAAAAATCACACTCAAGCTGAATTATTAATAACACAGTGATATTTCAGGGATTGTGGTTCTATAAATACATAAGAAACAAAGTGACCTACAGTACCGTGCAAAAGTCCTGTGTCCTTGAGTCATCCCTCATTTCTTGTATTTTTCATGTGCAGATGATTCCGGATGGTCAGGCGGTGATCAGTATACTGGTGGTGCTGAATACTGAGTGTTTGGAACATCTTTATCTAGACACCTTGTATCTTTAGGCACTTTACAGCCTGTCGCAGTAAAACATTTGGTCCCTTTTCTTTCATTTAATCTACTCAGTATACCAAAGATAAATCAGCTTTACAGACATGAAATAGTCCTTTTGTAATAGCAAGATGTACACAGTGCTGTAAATGCTTAATACAAGAATTTTAGCTTTGGTTGTCTCAGGCTTGTTCTTAATGGGTTCTTCTCTCTCGTTCCTTTCACAGGGGAGTAAAAAGCCATTTACTGAGGTCATCAAAGCCAACATCGGTGATGCACATGCCATGGGACAACAGCCAATCACATTCCTCAGACAGGTGACCTTTAGCTGATGGTAAACCTGTAAACAGTCACAGCAGGGCTGATATTTGACTGTAAAAAACTTTGTGAAGGTTTATATTAGAAACACATGGATGATTCAGTGTGGCTTTAAATGTTGAATAATTTATTAGGGTTGCCACAGCTGCTTAAAGTCTTTGAAAAGCTCTTGAAATAAAAGACTGTATATTGTCTTAAATCCACTGTAAATTTGTTGTAGGTGTTAAATTTGCAGATGGTGCATATAAAGGTGAGGGAAACGTTGACTGTGTATCATATTTTTGTTGCTAGATAGAGATGAGTGTAGATGGGGAGTTTAATGACAAATGGTTGGAGGAAGTTTTGAGAGTGGCTGGCACCAGCAGGGAACAAGACAATGTGTCATTTATACAGAAAGACCTTCAGTTTAAAATGCTAGTGTACTTTCACCAAAGTAGAAATTTGAATCATATAATATGTTTAGACTAGTGCTGGGCGGTTATCTGAATTTATGTGAGACTCTTATCGCGCGATAAAAAAAATATGGCCGTTAATCTACTCACAAAGTTGTGTTGGGAGCTGGGTCTGTACTACACAAGCGATGATGACTTTCACCTTGATAT